>VDFB02274054.1:166934-228567 GCA_007258455.2 Sequoia sempervirens
GAACCAATTCCCTCCATTACAAAATGTGTGTAGTTTATGATTCCATCTCTAAATGTGTGCATAGACGGGCACCATACCCTTGCTATCCTATTTCTCATCTTCAAAAGCTGTTTGATATTCTTTCTAGTATTATGAATACAGACAAAAACAGTGACTAGTTGTTCTCGTTTTACTCACATTCTTTATGATATGACCTGTTGGAAAATAAAATGGAAGTCAATGTTCAATCACTACGCTCCGCGTGCCCCACACATGTCCAAACCAAAAATAGAAATAAAGGTATATTTTCCTTGACCACAGCTTGAAGGACCATTTACGGCCCTGCAGATATAAATTGTACAACTTTCCAAATTCCACCATAGGGAAATGCCATATTTTGATATAATATGTACAGTTTCTCAAAATACCCCCATTGGGATATATGCCAGCTGTAAATCTATAGTTTAATAATTTTCAATTAACAAAGCATCACGGCAATTACGACCACAATGCAAGAGGATAGTGGACCCACAAACCACCATAGGCACTGCTAGCCGATGTTGGTATCAGAGAACCAACATGAGAAAGGACTTGCTGTCCGGCATTCCATCCCAATCACTGGTCCGTACTATCTAGCAACCAATCCAAACTGTATGCATCGATATTGCTTATACCCACAGAGATGCTTACATTGCATTGCCTGAACTGCACTAAGCAATGTAAGCATCTGCCATAATTACCTCTTCCCACCGAACAGCAAAACTCTCCCACTGCTCCCAGAGCTGAACCTATGTTTGCCCAATAAACGTCGGATGGATGCTAAAGCAAGTACCCATAGAAAAGAGCTTCGTAAACAGTGCAAGCAACATTACAGTAGACTGTCACTGCTGCAATTAACATAACGACTGATGGAATCATCCCAAAGGACATTTCGATTAGCATCATGAGTCATAGAATTAGCATAATGGGCATTGTAACCAACATAATGGACGTCCAGACTAGTAAAATGGACCGGAAGTTAAGACGTGTATGTGTCGTTTGACAGGATGGGAGTTCAAATTGACAATATGGGTGTTCAAATTGACAAAATGGGTGTTCAAATTTTGGCATTAGGTATTGAACTTATGTCAATGGGTGTTGAAATTACGTCAATGGGTAGTAAAATTTGCACAATAAGTATTGTAAATATGTCAATGGGTGTTGAGATTAAGTAAATTGTTCATTGCTGAGGTCCGATATAATAGTAGAAACAGAAAATGACGTAGTTAATTAATGATTTTGTGAATGTACCTCTCTGAGAAATGCATCTTGTTCGTCCACGGCGGGAGATGAGGCGGCGAGGGGTGTTCCATTAGGCCCAGAGCGAGAGAGCTCCTTGAGCTTGCGCTGCTTCTTCCTTGTAGGCGAAGACGATGACTTGGAATTGTTGGACGAAGCAGGCGGATCGGATTGGCCGGCACGGCCGTGCCTTGAGCGCGAGGGAGCCACATCATCATCCTCTTCCTCCTCCTCCTCTTCACTATTTCTATGCGTTCGAATTTCTCTTTCTCTTTGATGAAAAGAAGAAGAATATTGTGGTCTATGCAGCAGCTTCATTTTTCTCTGCCGCTGCACCTGCTGCTGCTTCTGCCTGTCCTTGTTGTCCGCCATATCATATAATCATAAAATTACAATATTTAATTATAATTTTAATCGAATCAATCATTTTTTTGTTGTTAAACTTTGGCATACTGCCATTGGCGCTCGGATTTGGCCCCTTCCCCACAAAGCGCCCCTCCAAACCCTACAAAGCCAACCTCTCTCTTCCCTCTTTCTCTTTCTATCTCCTCTCTCTTCTCTCTGCCTCCAGCTTTATACTAGTTTTTATGTAAAGGTTTACCTGCCCGAGTAGCCTTTTGCTGTACACCTTTCCTCTATTGGTTATATCATGGTTTTTATGTTTATTTTGAACTTGAAGGCTGCTCTCCCACATGCTATAATGAGGATGATGCTCTGTGGATGTGCAGGATCACATCAGATATTTGTTTGTTTGCCTTGTGGGGAATCAATTGTTTTCACTTACCATGAAAGCAATGAATCATTTTTTATTCCATCTTGAATAACAACTTAGTTGAATTTTGTTGCTTCTCCATGTTCATTCCCTCCTCTTTTTGACTTTTTTATTCAGTAGTTTGCCAATATTTTAAGTCTTGGTTGACTGACCATGTTACTTATGCTATACAAAAGAATTGTATTGATTAAGAATTAAAAAAACATTATAGTTTATATTGATGAATTGAAGAAAAATTTGTAAATCTTTTTAACATTAATGTTTTGAATTATGATTTATTATTAAAATTGACTTAAATGATAAATAATAAAGATTTCAGATTTTTTTAATGATTTTTAAGATAGGTTAGAATTTTTTTTAAAAATCATCATAATGATTAATAATAAGTGTGATTTAAAAATATTGATGTAAAAAATTCATAAATTAGGAATTTATTGTGTTTGACCACCAAATTCTTAAGGTGTCTATGTGGATCAAAAAAATTGGTTTGCCTTTGTCTTGTTGGTCATTTCTAATCTATATTGTCTCCTCCCTTGGAAGTTAGTTTGTGTTGAAATAGATATGTTGTATTTGACTTATTCACAATGATGGAACTATTTGAAAAAAAAAAATCTTAAAAGTTAAAGCAAGCCATCAAGATACAAATTGGCTACATATGGCATAGTAACAATGTTTGCATATTAATCTTTCATATACTTATCTTAGGTGTCAATCCTCTAAACAAAAAATCATAGATTATCCTCTCATCACCCATAAGCTAAATTAAGCATTTATGATCTCAATCTAGGAAAATAAGTGTATCTTTTGTGCGGTAAACATGGTACAACTTGCATAGTGGTTTTGAAAGAATAATAAAATGACTTGATTTTGTTATGATGTTGGTGCAATCATACTTTTCCTTTGCTAGCTATTATTATCTCCTAGTTGAACCCTTACTAGATTGTGTGCTTTTCAACCACTCAAAAATCCTTTTTTGGCTTGAATAGGGTCTCCATGAGCTAAAAGTTGAGAAAACATGGTTCTTTCTAAACACATCATTTATTCACCATAAGTCTATATTGGCCCATATTCAATGTCTTTAGAAATATGTGTTATGTCTTAAAAGTGATATAGGTTGGATTGCTTGGTGGACTAATGCCATCAGTCACACTTCTTATCTCTTAACAAGTTTTGGTCACCAACTAGAAAGGATACATTGCAAGTCTTATGTGGCCATGTTCTCAAAGCTTATTCAACTATGTTCTTTGCTTGAAAAAATACATTTTCACACACCTTTACAAGTTCAAGTGATCAATCTATGCCACCAAGCATAAGTGGTTAATGATTATACTTCATAGGGAGCTCTAATCAAAGATATAATTCATTAGTTAAAGGTTCATTATAGAATTTCCAAGGAATTTTTCATGCCTTATTAGCAAGAAACTTTTACTCAAAAAATTAAAGCCATCAAAGAGGCTAGAATATGTATTTTTAAACTCCATGAAGTTCTAAAAGCTTTTGTCCATCAATACATGAAGGCTTTAAAAGCTCAATATTTTTTTCCAAAACAAGAAGAAGCACCCAAGGCCTTCTTCAATGTGGTCCCTTGTCATCTTTCTATAGCCCAAGTTGTGGCCTATGAAAAACTATTTTTCTAAGAGGACCTCTTACCAATAGCACGTTAAATGGCCAATGATAAAGCTCTTGGATGTGATGGCTTTCCTTGTGAATTTTACAAAATCCTTTGGGACAATATCAACCTTGATTTATATAAAGTTATTTTAAAGGATTTTGAACCAATTATTTAAGTTCTATCAATAATAAAAGAAAGATCAAATTCATACCTAATCCTAGGGATCCTAAATTGATTCAAAATTGGAGGCCCATCACTTTATTGAATGTATCCTAAAAATGCATTACTAAATCTCTTGCTCTATTAATCAGGGACCTCCTCCTAGTTGTTTTTAACAAGAATAATAGGTTCATATTCAAGCCATAAATATCCTTGATAGTGTTGTTATTGTCTAGGAACATGTCTAGAATGTGATGAGAAATATACAGGTTCTAATACCAATTATTGGAAAATTCAATCTTTGTCCAAATATGACTTCAATGGATGAGGTAGAAGGCTTGGACTACTACAATATGAAATTATAAAACTTATATGCAAATTTGAAATAAAGTTTCCTTAATATAGAATTACCATGATTAGATCTATCTTCTTTATGATGCTAAAAATCAGCCAACATATCATGCTTAATAACACCACCTCATGTGAAATTATAACAACAATAAATAAATAATACCATCACCATAAGATAGCAACTATGAGGCACAAAGTAGCAACATAAGAACATCATATACACACATGATTTACGTGGAGAAAACCTTGTAGGAAAAAAATCCACCAAGAAGAGAGGCCAAGTATGTATTATCTTCAAATAAACGAGATTACAATACATTCACTTCTATTTTCTTTGCCTCCAACATGGAAACACTTGTGTACCTATGAACAACCTCTTTATGCCTCAACATATCCTTGTTCCTACAATGAAACTCTACATTCAATTGTTCCTCATAATTTCTACATCCAAGAAGCTTATTTTATATACTTGTGAATAGGTCTAATGCACTAAACATGGCACCCAAATATGACCCTTTATTCCAAGTTGCATCCCCAACCCTTGGAATGCCACCTCAGAATATGAAATGCCATTGTTTTTGGCTCCAATACTTTCCCTCCAACTTGGGTGCCCAAACTTGAAAATTAAAAATTACATTAAATGTAATAAAGGATAGAATACCAAGAGACAGTTGTTGACTCTTTCCAAGCACCCACTTGGAGAATACCAATAGTCACTTATTTTTCCTTTGATCCTTATCTTTTACCATCCCATTATAGGTGTCCACATGTGGAGAAAATAATATTAAATATTTATGTCCACAAGTCACCTTTATTGCTATTAGTGGAACCCATCACCCCTTATGAATGTAATACAAACAATGGTGAGAATAAATATTACAAAATATTTTCCCAATACACCCTAAGTGTCTAGGGCTACTTTCCAAGGATGTTGGAACCATGCAATATGTCATATGATTTACAAGGTAGATGGCATCTTAATCCTAACAAAATGGGCTAGAAACTCTAGCTAAAAATTGACTTCAAGAAATCCTATGATAGAATTAAGTGGCCTTTCATCCTATCCATGCTTAGTGCTCTTGACTTTCATTTCATACCACAAGCTTGATAAACTTGTATAAAATTTTGTAAGGTTCAATTCAAACCACAACAAACGAATTCACAAAGTTGTGTGGGATACATTTTTTGTTCCCCAAGACTCTATAGGATTTCTTAACATTAACAAATAGGGCATTGCATTTTGCACTAAATAGATTGTTAGATCTTGTGATGTTGATGAATCCTATATAATTTTGTGTAATATATTACATTTGGCTCTCCTAGTGGGATAACTACCTATAGCGGTGTTGGTTTCCATTCTTTTGTGATATCTTCTCTTCTCTTCAAAATTGTTGGCACTTGTGCCACCAAAAACATATGGAATGCTTGGGAAGTAGTTAAATGATAGCTAATTTGGAATGGTGATGGATCTTGTACTAATTTATCCATCAACTAGTAGTTTATGGTTGGTCTCCCACTATTATTTTTTTAAATATTTCATTAGAAAAAAAATACTTGGGTGCACTCCATTAAGTTCTTTATAAGAGTAGGTAGACATCTACAAGATTTATAGACCAAGGTTAACTCCACTAGGCTCTCATGGCTCCATGCTAGTGCTAAGTTTAATTTAAATCTTATGGATAAAAACCTTCCAAATGGTAATTGAGGCCACACCTTCACAATACTTGCAAAAGATTATGTGTGCTTTACTAATCCTTGGTGGAAAGACTAGAAGTGATGTGTTGATACTCCCTTCTATAAATATACTCCTAGAAAAAGATACAAATGGTTTTTATTGCATCTTCCTATGATTCAAAAGCTAAATTATACATTATATGTGTATTCTATTAGTATGTGGGATAAATTCTTTAAATAATCTAGAAAGTGATTGTGAAGCCTAAGATTACTCACCTTTCCTAGTGTTTCCTTTGCCGACACATTCATAGTGGCAACCATCTTACACACCTTGGTGTTTTTATTCTAATATAGTTATTTTTTGGGGAAAAATAATCCATCACACCTATTTTGGTTATATGCTCATGTACATAAAACTTGGAAATAGATTCATTTTTTCAATCATGAAGGCCTATGCCTTTTACTTAGCATGGCCTTTTGCTAGGTGATGGGACCAAATTTCCAACTAAGTTCTAGTAATGATATGCTTCCCAATTGGAATTCATTTTTTTGTATCTAGAAAGATGTTAATCATGTTACATATGTTAATTCAACATTGGATTCCTATTAATTACTATTCAGTCAAAATTATTGATGATTTTAATGTGCTCATGAAGATTCAAGTTTAGGCCAATAAAGTGACTATTCAAATTCAACATCTCTAGGCCTTTCTCAACCATCTAGGAATGTTCCTTGCATTTTTAACAAGATCTATCATCTTCTTTGCTTCTTCATGTTAGATCCCCCTAATGGAGTGGGTAATGTGATTTTTTAGGGTCCTCTTAATGTTGCACTCATAGCTATTGAAGAGGCTTTTCTCTACCACAATCTTGGTAACCTTTAGGTTGAATTCCACTAGTTTGTCATAAGGTGGACAATTATTACCTACTTATCACTCTCTTTCATCCTTCAAATTGGCATGGGAAGACACTTAAGACAAATTTTCCTTCCTAGTTCTCGTCATTTAACCTTTAAAAAGCATTTAGATTCCACTGTGTTTAATACTTGTAACTATACGATGATCTCAAGGAGGGAGAAGACACTAGTCTGACTAGTTGTGAGACAATGGAAGAAGGAAAATACATGTTTGATGGAGCGTAGAGTAATCTTGATGATCAAGATGCCCCTCTTAGTGTTGGCGTTATAGCTCTTCCTACTTGATTATGTTTATATTTTATTAAACTTTAAACTTGTGATTTAGACAATAATTTATTTTTTAGATCATATTTGTTGTGGGTATTTTTTTTTGACCAAATTAATTTAATTTTAAAATGCAATATCATTCCACCCATTATTTTTTTAAAGTTAACCATACATTTTTTATTTCAATATTAATATATAACTATATCTCATTAAAAAATCTTTAATAAATTCATATATATAAGCCATTACTTAAAATTAACTAAGTTTTGATTTTATTTACATTATGACTAAGATTCTTATTAAAAAAAAATTAATTATTCAAAGATAAAACTTTATTATTTTTATTAATATAAAATATTTTTCCATCTAAAACTTCTATAAAAAAATAGATCTATAAATTTTAAGCACATGATAGCCTTTAACACTTTAATATGACTATAAATCAAAACTTTTATATATTCAATAAAAAAGTATATTTCCAATTAAAAATCTAATTCCATGGAATAAAAAAAATTCTCACCATGTGCATTCAATTATATGATTATTGACTTGTAAGGATAAAGAATAGTATAAAATATTTTGTTGAAGATTCTGTAATCATATGGGTTATGTATTTAAAAGAACCACATAAAGTATGGCATAAGCTTTGCACTTTCCGTTAGCCCATGCTTATCTTGTAAAGTCGATTCAAGTGGTCTCTATGATGATAATTTTTATTACCATATATATAAGTATGTGACGGAAAAATCATTTATTCTTTCCTTTCTATCTTTTGTAATTTATTTTAATAGTATAATTTTGTGTACATTTAGTTTAATTTTTTTTAATTTCAATCTTTTTCTTTTTTTAGGCTGTAAGAATTGGGTAGCTCCTTCTTATAAATTTATCTGATAATTTTTTTTTTCACGTGACTGGTGATGTTGGCGCAACACGCCCTCCAGTGCCACAAGGATGGGGGAGACTAGACCTCGTGGCCTCTTGCCTACAATAGGATGCTTTAGCCAAACAAGTTAGGTCCCTAACCCCTAACCCTTTTTTTATTTCAATCTTATTATTAGTTATTTTTAAAATATAATTTTTTATTTATAAATTTGTAATTTGTTGATTTTTATTATTTATTCAAGGGGTAAATGCTTTTGAACCAGAGCTATGAACCAGAATACAACCACTCAACAATACCACCCCAACAGGGTTTGAACCCTAGTGGCAAGAACAACAATGCCACCTTAAAACCATCACACCATGCCAATACCAACAATAATTTGTCAATTTTTATTAAATATGTGAGTGTAGAATTAATTTAAATACTTTTTGTATTCATTGATTTGAATCTAAAGATTTTAAAATTCAAATTTAAATGATATCTTATATTCTATTATTAGTTTTTGTAAGTCAATATAACACACATTGATATTGATTTGTGTTCTATGTTGTTATATTTAAATCCATTTACTCATTCATTTGAAAGCACCTAGTACTTATTAGAAGAGAAGTTATATGAATACCATCATAACAACATCATAGAGCATCATAATTATGTTATCAACTAACATACATCATCTTAGACATCCTCAAATGCTTGTTTGGTGTCTTTGATCATTGTTCTGAAGTCATTTAATTGGACCTCCCAAGGACTTAACTAAGGAGAACAAGACCTTTCTTAGCAAGTTTCCACGTGAAATTTGTAAACACCACTTTTCTAAATTTAGAACACAAACACAACAATGAGTGAATCTTAGTTGTCAAAATTTATTTGATTCATTTTTATGAGTACATGTTTGACTCCACACATGATTTCTCTTATGTAGACATGGATATAAATTAGAACAAAGCACAATCATTTTGTAAGTTATGAGGTGTTCATCTAATCAAGCCTTAAAGTTCCAAAATAATTGCAAATTGATTCATGACATCTTTATCATCATTTTCCTCCATCTAGAATCTAGTTAAGTAGTATATTTTATTCATTTAAAATTTGTATAAATTTTGGTATCAATTCTAACTCTTTAATCTAAGATGATTGTTTATTTAATTTCTTGAATTGTTTGATTAGCCTAGATATTAAGGTAAGTGTGATTTATTCCTTGCATAAAATGGTTAACCCTACATTTCTACACACCTTGAGGTTTGACCTTAGGGTTTATCCTTCTATATTAGAGTTCTCAATCTATGTTTAAATTATATATTTTTTTATTTTTAGATTTGATTAGGGTTAGATTCATTATCATTCAGGCTTCATTGATTTATCGTGATTAGGGTTTGGTCTATTATTGTTTTTTCTCTTTGCTCATACCTCTAGTGAACCCTCTCTTAAGCACTCCCATTGTTAGATTTGTATCATGGAAGTATTTTCCCTATTCTAAGAGGATTTATTAACAATCATTCATATGATAATGCCAATGCCATTCTCATGACTTGCAATACTTGTAGTAACACTTCCATGGTCTATATTACACCAAAGCAACTTCTAGATGCTTGTAGTAATTCAACGATCACTCATTTTTCCTTAGTAAATACCACACGCTCTTCAATAATATAATAAAATACTATATAGGGTTGGGCTCTACAATAACCATACTTTTTTAAAACCATTTACAATTTCTATCACAATTTCAACAAGGTCCAATACACCTCTTGGTTGGATTGTAGATTCTAACTCACACCATTTTTCATAATATTATTTTAAGTGTTATACTTTAGACATAAAACAATATAGCCATCATGATAATCTAGTCAACCCCCTGGATTATTGCACTATGCCAAGTAGTCCAAAAGCACATTCCAACAACCAAACCACCTAATTGATGGGTGATGATTAGTCACACATGAAAACAAGTCCACTTTCATAATGAATCTCAACCTACATAACATCTAATTTATATATATTCATATCTATAACATATCTTAGTAGATAGTGAAAGAAAGTAGAGTATATATATAAATGTTTCCTAATACACTAATATTCTAAAGAGAATATATTGTGAAAGTTTTAATCTTTTAACAATTATAGTAAGAAAAAACACATTTAACAAAAAAAATAAACAGTAAATACCACAACACAAGTGTACATAGGGAAAACCCTTTTGGAAGAAAAACCCCACACTCTAAAGAAACTTAATGTAGTATTCAATAAATCATGATTGTACAATACACTTGCAAATAAATCCTTCATGGGAGTACCACAACCAAAAGTCTAGAGGAATTATTGTAGCTTGAACAATATCTACAAAATTCTATACACAACCTCCATCTCAAGCACCTAATGTATAGTAGATACAAAACCTAAAAACCATCAAATGGTAAATAGAAACCTATGAGCTTAAACAACACAAAAGAGGTGCCCAAATTATACCCCAATCAAAGATGCATTATTATGTGTCATAATATGCATCATAGGTGGTCAACATGTATAACTCCACTTTATAGATCTTTTATGTGTCCAACAACTTTTAAAATTTCCTACACAAACTTTTGGGGGCCATAACTTTTGATCTAAGAGATTGATTGGGCCCATTTTTTAAATCGAAGTACTTTAAGAGATCTACATAGCAAGCACCACCCAAATGCAATTCCAAGCAACCAATAATTTTTATTTTGGCCAAAAACTAAGCCTATAGCCTAAAAACTGAGTTTTTCCATTTTATATCAAAAAATTGCACCTTCTATATTATTAACATTAGGATCAAGATTTCTCTTCATTGATTGAAGCCTTTTGGTTGCTCTTTGTCCTAGGATTTGGGCCTTTTCTTATTGGTTTGGTTTTTTCCTTGCCTCAATTGGGGTTTGAAGTTTTTGTCGTTTAGGGGTTTTGTTGTTGGGTGGTTGGTTGAGCTATCCCAATTGTCTTTTCTCTTGGCTTTGGTGGTTGTTGTCTCTTCGCTATAGGATGTTTTTTTTTCACTTCTTATCATGCACTTGGATCCTATGGTGCATAAGTATTTAATATCCTTCCTTCCTATTGTCATTGTATTTTGCCATGTTTTACAGGTTATGTCTTCTTTTGAGGTGGAGACAACTCCTATTGAGGAGACCGCTCCTATGGAGGTGGAGTTGGTGGTTGCAGAGGTGGTGAATTGCTCTTTCCTCTCTTATGAGTTGTTATTGAGGTGGATTTTATGTGAGGTGGAGTGCAATGGCTTTGGTGGGAAGTTTTCTCATTTTATCCTCTCCTATAGAGGGGAGCTCTCTCCTATTGAGGCAAATATTGAGATGGCGGATCAAGTGGGTGGGTTCTACAAGTTGGTGGAAACTTCTTAGAGTTTTTCCTTATTATCAAACTTTTTTTTTCTTGTTGCTCTCTTATTGAGGTAGGGAGGTGGGGAAAAATGACTAGTCTTGAAGGGCACTTTGGCAACCCTTTTTGTTTTAGCTCAGTGTTGAGTAGTTGTTTCGCTATGGAGTGGATGTTGCAAGTTGTGTTTAGTGTATGGCGGATTTAGGAAGTTTCTTTAAAGATGTTCTTGGGTTAAGGCCCTTGTGATTTCCTAGTTGTAAAGGGTTTCCAGTCCCATCAAAGCTGATTTCTTGCAGTTTGTTTTGTCTTGTATATCTTTTGGTAGATTGTTGATGTTGGGATGTTGATTGTTTGTGTTCCTATCTTATTACAACTTTCTTTTGCTTTTAAGGGGTTTTAGGTCCCCTCAAAACCTATTTGTAAGGGGTTTTTGGTTCCCACAAAACTTGTTGATCTCTAATAAAAAACATTAGGATCAAGGTTGAGACACCTTTACCAACAAATAAATAGAATCTAGATAGAAAAATAGATTAGAATCTATCAGTCATGCATCTTTCTTAAGAGTATGCCTATACGTGTATAGGATCAACATATAAATAATAATATATTTATTTTTTTAGTTCTACATTTCTCCTATTATGTCTCATAAAGTTTGCACAAACATATGTAACTTCATTTAGAGAGTTGTCAATTTATTTTTCCATGTACGCTCCAAATTTATGTATCCAAGTGGTTCCTCTTGCATGTCTTATTAAATGAGATCAAATTGTTTAATCCTTAACATCAAACCATGAGACTTGTCATATTGCCTTCCAATTTATTATAAATGTGTTTAGATGGTGGAGGTGTAGGATATATTTTAAATAGATATGAAAGATAAAATTTCAAAGGCCCTTTGAGAATAACAAGATTTTCTATTTAGTTAGTTTGTGGAAGTCCTTAAGTATGGTTTGATCAACTTCATGATCAATAAAGTATTTGGTGTTCATTTTCCTGAAGGTTTTAAGTAAACATAAACATCTATGTTTTTTAGCGAAATATTAATTTATATGTAATAATAATTTGTTAGATCAATTAGAGTCATATTTCCCAATGAATGACTTTTCTAATGAAGAAAAGCTCATGATTGTACCTTTGAAAGTATCTGAACATCCATTAAGAAGTGGTGGAAAACCCATGCACTTTTGTATGAAGGATAGATAGGAGGAAAATCTAAGCCTACCTAGGATATATTCCTAGAATCCATCAAGGATGAGTATTATCTTGAAGATGTCTATGATGATCACTACATGTAGTAGTCACAACTAAGGCAAAGACCTGACCAATCAATTCAAGTCCACATTCATCCTTTCCTTTATCTCTATACAATATTGGGCTCATTTGAGCTCGATAAGTACTAAGTCCTCAGTATTGTGGTGCCCTATGGCCATCCATTCAATCTAGACCAAAAATAGTGAAAGTTGAGATGACGGGAGATGCCTATCATTATGTGACAATCATTGAGGAGGAGTTCAAGTGGAAAATAAAGTGAAATATAATAATTGTGCCAAATAAAAACCCACCACTAAAAAATATAAAACCATCTAAGATAGATAAATGGTATAATAGACACAAAAGTAATAGTCACTCCATTATCGAATTCCATGCTCATAAGACTTTACTTACATGGGCCAAAATAGAAGATGATGAAGTCAAGACCTTGGATGGAATCAATGACATAGATCCCAACATTTTAATCAATAACACATAATAAACCCCTATGATGTTGAGTTGAAGTAGAGTAACTATTTCATTCATAGATATGGGTGCAAGGCTAGCCACTAGATTTTATGATTGATAATATTAGCACAAAGAAGCACATTGATATAACAACCATCAAGTGATTAAATTTTCCAACCATGCCACATCCATAGCCTTATAATTGGGATCTTTCAACCCCTACAACACCTAAGCCATACATATTACTATCTAGTGCCACTTTTAGTATGTTATTCATCATTTACAAGAGTATTTAGGTTTTATTGTAGTGCTAGTGGAGGTCTATAATGTACTCCTTAGACATCCATGCATGTATTGTCACAAGTGTATATACCTCACCAAGTCCTATAACATAGTTATCCTAGTGGATAGTATAATATACTAAAATCCTAAAGGGATTACATGCTTAACACATATTGTTCCAAATCCAATAAATGTATAACTCTACATACTCACTTTTCACATTTTTTTGCCAATTGACATGTGAACTATAGTGGAAAATGTAGATTAGATTCTGAAAACCATGTTTATGTATAACTATTTTATGCCCATGAACTAAGGCATTAGAGCGGGTCATGTCCCAAAATTTAAGGCTCTACATTGTCTTCCTAGACTTAGCACAATCATGACTATATGTTTACAATGAGGGATGATTGATCTAGAGGGATCTAAAATAATGGTTCTCATAGTAGTGCCAATATAATTCTCATATGGCTTGATGTACTTGTGATAACACTTATGTGGTCTATGGTACAATAGAGAACCTCTTAGATTCTCATAGTGAACAAGTATTATCTATATAATTATTTAGTAATCAATATAAGTATTACTTATAATATTTACTAATCATGTTTACTTTCTATTTATTACTTTTCATATTTACTAATTCTATTTTATTATTTCTTTTTTAGGATAATTATATCAATGTTTATAATATGGCTACTGAGTTTTGTCTTATATAAATTTTGAATCAATATTTGACATTATTTTGGCATATTTTTTACATAATTTCTAGTTTAACCTTTATATTTATATAGATATTCCATATCTATATTATAGTTTTATTTTATATGTTATAACCTAATATGAATTCATTTTATAATTTCTAGCTTAAATTAACTTTGAATTTTAGTTCCATTCATGGTATAAATCAACATATGTAGATATCATTTAATATCCACTGTTAAAAAATATATTTTTAAAATTTAACTTTTCCTCATTTATTTATATTTATTATTCTTACTAACAATTTTATTTCCTTCTTACATATTTATAACTACTATGGATCTATATCTATATAATATAATCATTACTTTTATAAATTCTTGTTCAATTTTTGTATACTATAATAATTTAGATCTTCTCATTCAGTATTTTTCATATTTCTAACCAATCACTTTTTAGGACCTTTTTCGTTCTACCTAACAATGTTTTTATTTTGTAAGTTTACATTCTGACTCTTTAGTCAAGTTTGTGCATCCTTGTCATTGTTTCGTGTGCAACCCCTCTCCCTCCTCCCTATTGCATACCTTTTTATGCAATTCTTGGTCTACAACTAATCATTTTCCTACTTGAGCTCTCTACTTCATCTTAATGATGGATCATGGAGTGTGATCTGAAACATTGATGTATAAAACTATAGAAACAATCAAATACAAAAACCATTCAGAGATAAGGATCATCTATTCATCCTTACAAATGTTGCACACACTCTAATAATGACACAAAATACATCTATTGGGCTATAATATTCATACTTATGCAAAAAATTTAGTGGTTTCTACCTTGACATTAGTAGGGTCCAATATACCTCCAAGACAAACCACACTCTAACTCACTTTGCTTGTCACCACATTGTTCTAAGTGAGACTTGCAACATTGGAATTTGTGGTCACTAGCATAGTTTAAGTGACATCCCTGAAACTCAGACAAAGTAGTCATCCACCAACACCTTACACATATATACCCTAGCCTAACAATTTGAATACGATAGTGTAGACACAAATGTTCCTTGGTCATCCATCACCTAACACTAATCTGTCAATTCCATCATCTAGATTTAATCATCTTTACCTAGTCTTAATCGACCAATATCATCACCTAGGACATGTCCCCTTTACCTAAAGTCCTTCACATAATTAAATAATCATATTATTGAATTAACCACCTTTTTCCATCTCCTCAAAATAAATAAACAAATAAATATCATTTTCCATATTATCCATCTTACACATGTGGCAAAATAATTAAATAGTATTATTATTTAATTATGCCTATATTCCCTCCAATACATTCAAATAAAATTGGGCACCCAAGAACACTATTTCTTATGGTTTCATTATTCTCTCAACACTTCTCAGACTAAAGGGTACCTAAGAACACTTATCCTTATCTTCCCTTATTCTCTCAACATAGCCTAGAGTTATACCCTTCTTAGGTGCGCATGTCCCTAATTTTCATCATGCTCAAAACTACTTACTATTGGTAAGTTAATCCTAGCCATTCACAATCTAACAACCTTCATTTCCACCCTCCATATTCTCCTTGATCCCAGGGAATTCCTCTATGCCATTCTCCACCCTTGATCTCACAATCAAATTTTGATCATCCATAACTTCTCCCAAAATCCTATAAATCTAGGAACTTTATACTTCATTCCTATTCCAATCATCACTTATGTTACATATGGGTGATCCCACAATAGTGGTTTATAATTTTTGGCCAAATTGGACATTGAAATATTTTTTTTTAACTAAATCTTCACTTTTGGGCACCTCTAGCGGCTAAACCATGAAGAATTTGAAGATGATGCAAACTAGAGTTTCCTGACATTTTGTCTGTAGATTCTAAATATATTCTTTTCAAAAAAATTCAAATCACATTGCACTTATTTTTCCATATCCCTCAAAAACTAGTTTTTTCATAAAACAACATTTTTAAAAAGTGACACTCACCGTATAATGCATAACTTTTTTTCCATGAAGTATAAAATTCTAATTCTTTCAAATTTAGATTTGCAACTCCCATATCTAGTGCTTTCACTTGGTTAGATAGTTTTTATTGAATATTTTTCTTTAATCAAGTTTCAAAGTCAAACTAATACAATTCCATTAGCACGACAGATAATGTGTAACTTTTTTTGTATGTATCCACTTTTTTTTATAATCTACTATTTTTCCACATGTGCAGAACAAAGAGCTTGATTGTCAAAGAAAAACATATGTTTAATAAAACTAAAAAAAATACATAATAAAACCAAAACATATTAAAATTATAGTCGTTGGATAGCTCATTTTGAGGACTACCTGATTCCAGTTGGATTTGTGAAGTCTCCTTCATTTTCATCCAAAACTCATGCTTCAAAACATAAAGATTTGGACTTTTTTGATGCCAAAGGATGCCAAGGTGGGATTTAGGGGGTTCGAGCAAACCCCCTGAGGTTGGCTCGAAATAGAGTTCATTCGAACCCCCTCCAATAAAGTGTTTTTCTTTTTTTTTTAGTGGGAATGAGGCCCACTTTGTATTTAACTGGTTCAAATGAACCAGGGTTCATTTGAACCCCCAAAACCAATTTTTTTTGTATGGGTTCATTTTTTGCCTCTTTTCCTTCCTCACTCAAATTGTAAACCACTTTTGTGGGTTTACCCATATATGTAATCAAATTGGTGATCTTCAAGAAAAGAGCATCCACATACCAAAGTCATTAGAGAAAATCAAACCACAGTGGAGGTTATGATAAAATTTGAAGTTGGTTTTTGATATTATCATCTTATTTTAATCTCTTGTGAGCTCTACCTAGAGGCTTTGCATGTTTTCAAATAGGAATTTACATGCTTGTTAGTTCTTGTTTAAGTTTCAAATCTTGGCACTACATTTTGGTGACTTTGCTAGGAACTTCTCCCTTACCTTACTTTATTTTGTGTGTTCACATACCTTGTCCTTGGTTTTCATTAATTGAATTTACAAGTTTTGGAGTGGTTCTAGCAATCACATTTTTATAGATGCCTCGAGGAGAAAAATGGACTACATCTTTGCATTTGAAATAACCAAGAGACAAAATTTGACATAAAACACTTATTATTTTGTTGATAAAAATTTTTCAGGTGTTTTTAGGTGTAATCAAAGGTACCCTTGTATGAAATTCCATACCATACAAAATACACGTCATACTATACAAACAACAATACTACAAAAAGGAAAAACTTTGTGGGTTTTTATAGGTAATATATACAATCTATTAGTTGCATAGGGATTTAAAAAAACTTGTATTAAATTGTTTTTGTGAATCTTTTAAAACCAATTAAATAAAAAATGGAAAAGATGCATCCTAAGGTGGCTATAATTATCAAATAGGAATTACAAAAGATAATAAAGGTTCTTTCCATTTGGATAGTTGATTATTATATTGGAACTCTAACATTATTCATATAATCAAGAAACGTAAAGGCATTCATATATGTACATGCTTTTGTGACATCAATAAGGCATGTGAAAAAGGTGATTTTCCTTTTCCTAATATTGACATAATCATTGGCCTTATCAAATGAAATAAAATTGTATTTCTCATGGATTTTTTTTTATCTCCAATCAAATCCAAATTACACCCAAGGATCAACACAAAATAATATTCATCGCACCTTGGGGAATATTTTTATATTGATTCATGTCATTTGGATTGAAGAATATTAGGGAAAGTTAACATTGAGCAACAATAAATTTTATATTTTATAATGTATCCATTTTATTAGATAAGATTATGTGGATGATATATTAGGAAAATAAAAATCTAGAGTAAAACACCTTGATATAATAATTTGCATCCTTCAAAGATTGAGAGAATATAAGGTACACCTTAATCTTAGAAATGTGTTTTTGGTGTCACATCAAGTAAATTATTATTTTTTGTCATCTCTAGGTGAGGTATATAAGTGAATCCTATGAAGGTTAAAGCTATCACATAAATTCCTCCTATGCAAAATATTAAATAGATTTTTAGTCTACAAGGGAAACTCCACTCCATTTAAAGGTTTATTACACAAATTATGGATACAAGTCAACCATTTTCAAATATCTTTAAAAATAAAACAAAGCTTCATTGGGATGAGAAATATTAGAAATCCTTTAATGAAATAAAATAATATTCTCCAATATAATGGGGCTCATTGCACCTACTCCAAAAAATGTTGTTACTTTACATATTAGAAACACACTTTTCTTTAGGAGCCCTCCTAACACAACATGATGATCAAGGATGAGAAATATTTATTTACTACTTAAATAGGACATTGAGCAAAAATGAAATCAATGAATCAATGAATCATGTCTAGTAATTGTCTTTGTATCTCAAAATTTAAGGCACTACATGCTCAATGATAAAACCAAACTTATAGCTAAAATCAACCCTTTCAAGTATCTTCTATCAAAAATAAATTTTATTGGATGAATGGTTAAATGGTTCATATTTAATTTGATATTGAGTATGTATACCAAAGGGAAATCAAATTACAAGTACTTAAAAATTAGTTGATATAAGCACCATTATTAGATACATGGCCATTAATCATTAAATTTCTAGATGAATCAATTCTATCCCTTGATGAGTCACCTGAATAGAAGATATACTTCAATTAATATTTTACCACCGATAGCTTAGGGGCATGAATTGTGTTCTTTATGTTGTAGGATGACCTCATACCTAGAGCATTCAAAATATGGTTTGCTGGCACAAACAACATTATCAAATGCAAAGCACTCATCTCATGTCTTAAGTTAGGAATTCAATGGAACATTCAACATTTATTATTTTTTGGTGATAATTAATTGATTATGAAGTTAATCAATAATGAGTATCATACCAATGATTAAAATATAATTTCCTATAAGAAAATGGTTGATATTTTTAAGTAATATTTTACACATTTTGAGAAAATTCCTCATATGAACAATAAAGCTGCTAACCTTACCTTTTGATGTAGAAGGATACTCAAGAGTGTCAATATCCTATTGTTATCTAAAAAGACTAGGAATTTTTTTATGATGGACTGTAAGGGAGTATAAGTACTACCATTAATTTTATGAGCTTGTGGTATTTCTAGAGTAAAGGGAATGAACCATCTTCTATAAATCAATTCAAGATGGTACCCTCTACTCTAGAGTTACCACATTCTCATACAATGAACATGGTAATACTTAGACTCCCTTACAACCCATCATAAAATATCCTTAGTCTTGTCAAGTATAAATATGGTATCGACAAGAGCCATCAATTCTAGGGTAGCCCTTCTACTATGTCGTCTACCATATAAAAATCTAAATATAAACCTATAAAATGTAATGGCATATCTACTTTCCTTGTAAACCTTTGCACTAGATTTAATAGAACCTTATCTCACTAGTATACCATTTGGCTCCTAATAGGGATTTCTAGTATCTTCTATACATCCTCTAATTTCACTATCATCACCTTATAGGAATCTAAGGGATGTGATAATCTCTAAGTTCCATATATTTTATAATACCATCAAAACAAATCTATCAAATCTCGCCTCTAGAATCTATGTAATATGGTACAACCCTACCACCTCTATTAATATTTGAAATTTGGTTCATTGATTATGACTACAAGTCATAATTCCATCTCAATGTTATAACATGGCTTGAATTGTCATGGTGTTTGTGATAGTTGAAACAAGAATATGAGTCATCATGTGCCAATTGACGCTTTATATTCTTGTGTAATTTTATATTAATGTGCATATCCATCCTTAATAGGATGTTGGTTGAATGAGCTTTAGATGAAGAGACAAACATTACACATGTTCTCATAGATCTTGTACACAACTAGCATAATATAATTTTTTTGTTACAATTCTATTACACTTGTTGATTATCTTCTATGTTTCTTATTCATTTTGTATTTTCATATTCTTAATCAATGTCATAAATATAAACCTTTCACACATATGGCCTAATTCAATATCTTTTTTTAGGTTGTCCACTAGGGTCTACCCTAGTACCTAGATCACATCATTGGATTCATATTACAATAATAAAAAAATCATCATAATTAGTCAATACATACCAATTCCTCACAATAATTTTACAATGGTAAATTACATACACACATGATCATCTAATACTAAACCAATATCTATTAGCAAGTCACAAAGATTTAATCAATTATGATTCTAGAGCATACAATGTATAACTCATCTCATAAAAAGGGGCATGGAATTTGTCTAATTATGGTTCTATATATAGCCAATCATAAGCTATTTAATCATAAACATGAACACTCATAGTAATGTAAATGGTAAAATCATAAGCACAATTACCAAAAGCAAGTTTCCCTTGAGTTTTAAATTCATTTCAAATGCATCAAAATCCAAGAACAATAGGTACCATAAAATCATAGGAAGTCACTAGAACATTGTCTATTCTATTACAACAACAAACAAATCATTTTCAATGTTATTTAAAACAAACATAAAGATACATAAAGATCCCTACTCAATACATATCAAGGCACGCTTAAAAATCCAAGTCACATATGATCAACATGTGAGTTTTTTAATCAAATAAGTAAGCATTCATTGTAATCATTATTATAAAAGAACAACTACCATCATCATCCAAGTCACATATGATTAACATATGGGTTCTTCAATTAAATAAGTAAGCAAATTCATAATGCATAAGACAACTAGTATCAAATTAAATTAAGCTAACTTGGGAGTTGACAATTAGCAAAACATGCAATACACATCTAAATATGCAACTAAAATAAATATTACATATATGATAGAACAACAAATTGAATTAATAGAGGTCATATACTAAAAATATATATTATAATGTAGCTCACATATATAGGCCACTTAACACAAGCAGTCTTATTAACATGTGTAGGCCCCAATTATCAACAAGTTGACATGATGATCTTATAAATTCATGCAAGATCCAACCATAAAGTAAATAGTACCAAATTAAGAGGATAATTATCAGAATTTATATCACATGGATCAATAAATCAATATGGTTTATGGGAAAAAACATTGAAGTTTATATTACACATTTTATTTCCCCCTTATATTGACTTGATGACCTTGAGAAATAAGATGAATGGGTCATTCCCCATTGATAATAGCTTGTAAAGTTCAATTCAATCTTAGACACTAATGAAGGTGTTAGAAAAAAATTACTTGGACATTATGTACAAAAATATTAAACAAATTACTTGGACATTATGTACAAAAATATTAAACCTTGGTTCTTATTCTTTTAGTAAAATGAAGAAGTTGATCACCTTAATGCATAATTGTGGCTTATTTTGCATGACTAGGCACAAGGAGTAGTGACATGGCTACAAAACATGTTGGTGTTATAAATACTAATTGGGTAAATGGGGAAGTGGCCCAACCATAAAGCATTGTATATAGATAAATAAAATTGATCTGACATAAGTTTAGTGACATGACTATAAATCTTGCTATACAAGTTACATCTACCATCAAGCACAAAGAGTAGTTACATGAATACAAAGTAAATTTACCTAAATCTAACTAAGAACAAGGAATGGTGCAACAACTACAAAGCATGATACTTCAATGCAGCTAATTGATGTTGGCCAAGAATAATGAGTGGTGATACAACTATAAATTTTGGTACTTGTTGATGGTGATTTTGGCACCACAACAATGCAAGCAGAATATTGCTATTATGCTTCTCCTGAAAGAGAAAGGCAACACATGGATGCCTTAGCTCCCAAGGTCTTTGTAGTTGGGTCTCAACTGTGCTGATGTTACTCAGTGGCCAATGCAACAATAATGTTTAAGGGGTCTGTTGGTGTTGAGCTGCTGGATTGTTCTATGATCAAGCATGAAACAAAACCTATTCTAACAGGGTTTTTTTTTTAAAGAAATATAAAAAGATGAGTTAGAGTTTTGAAATAGAAAAGAACAATAGTTCATCCAACCTTAACCAGACTTGTTGACTTCAAGGAATTCATAAACCGAAACTGCAAAACAAAGTAAACTTGTGATTGACACAAAACCTCTTTCATTCACAGTGCTAATTTGAATAACAGACCTTTTAACTACCATTAAACAAAACAAAAATAACCTTTCATTCCTTGGAGGTTTCACAAATCAATGATCAATTAAGACAAATATCATTCAAGAACACAACATGAAGTAGATTAAACTTTGATTGCTTCTACTGTTATTAAAATAGATAAGCAATATTTACAAAACTGGCGCAGTCACCAGTGTATAGAGAATCTGATTCTTCAGATTGTTTCCAACTACACTAAGAGAATTCATAAAATACATTACAGTCTGTACTAAAATCTTAGTGCTAACTGAGAAGATAAAATAAGCTCTCATTACTCAGAATCAAGATGCAACTCTGTCTTCTTCTATTAACTAACTAACTCCCAACAGTTCTAACTCTAAAATATTTAACCCTAGAAGTTCCAACCTTTTTAAAGAGGCAAGATTGCCTTATATATAGAATGTACAAGAAAGGATGTGTTGTCCCCTGCGCTAGGGTTTACAAAAATATCAGCATCCAGTAGGAGAGTCGGCTCTCAGATCTTTTGAAGCAAATCGGTTGTGCATTCAATGTCCATCCTCGTTGTCCATGCTGATGAAGGATTTCTACCTGCAGGGTAAGCCCTTCTAGATCTTTTGACAACTATAGCATTAACTCTAGCATCTGTGTGTCCACCTTTGAACTTTCTTGCAGTCCCCCTTTAATGCTCAGGATACCCTCATTAATACTAATCTGCCTCTGCCAGCAGTGATCACCATAGGTGTCCCTCTGAGTCATGGTTTCTTCCATCACTTGGCTTCCTTTTCGTTCTGGGACTCCTCTACTTGTTGACCATCCTCGGGAAGCACCATTGGGCCTTCTCTCAGATCTAAACACCATCGCCCGAGCGGATTGTGTTAGGGTTAGAGATGGCAGATCTAACAATTAAATGCAGATTTTAATAAATAAAACAGAGAAACTAAACATTCACAGAATAAATCATAACACAGAATTTAACGTGGTTCACCCAATTCTGGGCTACATCCACCAAACCGCAGCCATCCAATAATTTTATTATCCAGTGAAAAACCCTATTACAATCTTGCGAATAATCGCGTTTTTCATCATATAGTAATACCCATCCGAACCCCTTTTTACCAAGCTTAGAAGCTTCCAGATTTTCGGGTTCTACAAAATTGGATTTTTCTTTTTTCATTGATTTTTCCCTTTTTCGGTGATCACGCGAAAAAGTAGGAAGAAAATTTTTCTCGGGGGTTCAACTATTCTCAGAAAGAGTCCATTTGGTTTGTATTATGTCGATCTTCCTACATAGGAACGGTCAATCAATCAATGGCCCATCATGCTTTTTTCTGATTGGACAATCATAGGCCACGTAAGATTCTTCGACGGTCAAAAGCGGTTTGCTTAGCATCGCATGTCGGTGAGACACCCCTCGTGTCTCCCCGATGCGATTTCATCCCCCCAGCAGCTATCGGTATGACACAAGATAGTCGAAAAAATGTATCGGCGAACAGGAGAAGTCACATCGAGTCTACAAAACCAATCGACAAGACTCCTTCGTTTTGCTGAGACCTCTTTACGCACGTCTTTTCTCTCTGCGAGCTTACTTTGTGTCACTGAGACTTATCAGAATCAGGGAGACGTTACCCCGAATTTCCCTTCTCTTACCGAGCAAATTTCCTTTTGATGTGACTTTCATGAGTCGTTGAGACATTACACTGACTATCTATCCTCTAGCAACTTTGTTTTATTTCGGCTAGACCCTGTTGATTCGGCAAGAGTTTATGCTGATATTACTTCACGTTTTCAAGACCTACCCTCCTTGCTGAGACCTTATGTCGAGGTCTTCCTCTCTCGCCGAGGTGTAGCTCTTAGTCGGCGAGACATTCCGAGGTCAGGGAGACATTATAATGACCCCTTTGTTTCTCTTTGAGTCTGCTCTATTTCGGTGAAGCTCTTCATAGTTGGGGAGACCCTATGGCGAAGCCACCTGTCTCCTCGATTTCATTTCCTTTCAGTGAGACTCATTGGAGTCGCCCAAACCTTTTAGCGAGGAGATAACCTTATGGAAACATGCAAATCCCTTAACAACGGTCGACAAGACTCTGAGATTTCGCCAAGACCCTATGTCAAAGACAAGCCCCTTGCGGAAGTGTAGCTCTTAGTCGACATGACTATATTTCATCGGCGAGACATTATGCCAAACCCACTCTCTCTCTGAAGACATCCCCATCGGTGAGACTGCACCCATTCGCCAAGACTTCCTGGCGACGCTATCTTGCTTTGCCGATGAGACTTAGTGAAGTCACCACGACTTCCTCTCGAACTCCAAGTTGTTACGTCGATGTGGTTTCACCCCTGGGGAAAATTTCTTGGAGGAACATCCGCATGCACACTACCTGATCCTGCAAAACAAGGTCTCCATTAGTTCCAAAATAACATCATCATTATTTATCATGCCCTTAACAAAAGAAACCTAGCTCCGGTGGAGGTGGAACCAGATCAAGACTAAGACCACTCCTACTTTCAAAACTGGCGGAGCGACAAACCAAGCGGAACAGGGGTTGGAACCAAAATTTGAACCAAAAACTTTACCAAGTTTCGGGTTCAGATTCCATTTCGAATACGCCTCCAACGAACCTAAAAAAATGAAGGAAGAAAAAGGAAGGGGAAGAAAAACACCGCAACTAAAAGGTTGGACCCAAGGTTAAAAACGAACCCGTGGAACCGGGATCGGAGCAAAACGTGAGCCAGAAACTTTTTCAAGTTTCGGTTTAGATTCGATCCAAACCCGCTTCGACGACACACAAAGAGACAAAAGGGGAAACAAAAAGGGAAGGGGGAAAACATCCCCATCAACAAAAAGAAACAAAAGATAAAAGAACAGAAAAACGCGGAGCCGGGACCGGGGAAGGAAAAAAAACAAAACTTGGAAGAAATTCCAAGTTAGGTTTTCGTTCCGGTCCCAAGCCCGCCAGAACAAGAAACTGCCCAAGGCCGAAAAAGAAAACACTTAAGGCAAAGGTCAAAAGAGGAAAAAATGACCAACCAAAAAAGGAACAAAGGGAAAGGCGGAGTCGGGTCTGGGATGGAACAAGAACCTGAAACTTAAAAAAGTTTTCGGGTTCGGTACCAGATTCGATTCCGAGTCCGCAAGACAAAACCGAAACACGAAGGATAGAAGCAAAAGTGGGGTTGAGGTCGGAATGGGATCCCGAATGAGAAACCTAGAAAAAGTTAAACATTCAGATTCAGACCCGGATCTGATTCTAATAGAGAACAAAAACAAAGAAGGGACCGTTGAGATCAAAACCAGGAAAGGAACAAGACCAAGACTTAGAAGGAATAAGTCTGGTATTGGTCCTGGTTCCGCTCCCGACAGAACCTTGAAAGAAAAAAATGCATAAGGCAGAAAACCAAAGGTCAAAAGGAAAAAACATAAAGGGGGACCCGTTTTATTGCAGAATAAAATGGGGTGGTTATGCAAGGCATAACAATACTAATTCTATAATTTTTGATCAAGCATAAAGAAAAGTGATGCAAATGTAAATCATGTTAATTCATACTATAATTACTAATCAAGTACAAGGAGTGGAAGAATGGGATTGTGTGTAGATGCTTGTTTATAGTCATCATACACTAATTATCTCTTCTAATATGATTATGCTCTTAAAATGGGCAATAATAAAAGAGTAATTATTGAGTAGAGATCTCTTGAAACATCATGATAAAGTAGAAATCAAGGAAAGGTAAATGTGTCCTCATAGCATGTAGAAAGATAATTTGTGCACTAAACTACTCACTAGAAAACATGTATAAATTACTTTTAGATCTAATAGATAACCTAAAATTGAATAATTTGATAGATAAAGGATATGTGGTGGATGAAGTAACTCAAGTGACTAGTGATACTAGTTTGGAATTATGAAAAAAGGTTCTAGCTGATGAAATTAAAGATGCTAAATTATTAATTTGGGATATTATCAACCTCTCTAAGGCACGACTAGATGATAAGATGGGAATTATGTACATGTTTTAAATACCTTGAAATAACATAGTCAACCTATAAAAAACTAAAATGTGATTAAAAGTGAAATAGATCATTATTGTGCAAATAGTTTTATTTGTTGTTAGTGACACCATTCTTATTCATCAATAGATCATGGAGTTTGGGCTAGCACATCTCTTGGAGAAAAATGTACTTTCTAGAAGGCATGAGTAAAATAAACAATCCATCAAGGGAAAAAATTGGATGTTGGTAGGGAGAAGAAATAGTCTTTAGAGGAAACCTTAAAGTCTATTGAGCTTTTGAATCAAACTCCTCTCATCTTGATCTTGAGTGAAGAGAAATATACAAATAGCTTTATTTTTTCTATTTTTAGTTTATGTTGGTTAATATTATAATTTAAATCCTAAACTTTGTGCTTATCCCACTCAATGTAGCTGGATTAAGCTAGTTTTTAATATTAATATATAGCATTGATTGATGCCTTTTTTTCTTATAAAAAATAAATTTAAAATACGATAATACTAACTCACATAATAATTACATAAATTGGGTATAATAACTTGTTTCTTTTTGAGAAATAACATCAATCTTTAATAATTTTTAAATATTACTCAATAAATTTGTTGTGAAAAATTAATTTTCTATAAAACATGTACAATGTCACATTATAAATCAACCTCAAAGCTCTAAAAAAGTTAATAGAAACATACAATATTTAAATAAATGTATAGTTAACCCTTCTTGCAGTAAGTACATGATCCAAAACATGTGTATAATGTGACTTACTAAAGTTCTAGGTATACAAATGTAGATTCTCTATAAGACTTAAAACAAATGTAAAAAATAATGATTCATGTGAGATTAAAAAACTATATTAGCATGTTTATTCATAGTACTAGTATGTTTATTTTATTTTCTCAAAAGTAGAGCACATTATGAACTCATATAATACAATAATTGATTCTTGCATTAAGCGTTCCCATTAATGGTAACATTAAACATTAAACATAATATGTTATGGAATTTGACACCTTTATCACATGTAACAATCAACAAATTTAGCAAAAAATCAATGGCCCTTTGACAAGTTCTGAAGGTTTCAAATATCATGAATTTGAGGATGGAAAAGAAATTGCAAGAAATATTTTTTCGTCACAGGTCTAGTTCCAATTTCAGGTTAGGAAATGGACTATGAATGAAAATGAAAGATTGAAACCCAATTATATTGAATATTAATATGGACTCTATAAAGTATATATTTATCAACATGAAATGACTATCAAGGTCATCTTCAAGATGACTTCAACTTCAATTGTATATATATTATTAGTACATTTGATCTTACGTTTCTTTAGACAATAGGAGATCAAACGTCCCACTCGCATTGATTAAAGTTACTTAACTTGGGAAATCTTGAGTTTCTTTATGAAAGAGATCAATGCGAATGATTCACCATTCAAAACAAGTCTACTAGTTTTTCATTTTGAAATTATGACATCATACATATAAAAATATGGACTTCTAAATATGATTGCACATACATTAAGCGGAATGACACCAACAAAAAAAAATACATGATTCAATTGTCAAAATGTACATCTATATTTAGATCTATGAACCAACTTTTAAATGCTTCTAAGAATGAATTGAGTCCCACACAAATGGTAGCCACTTGGTTGTTAAACCAGTAACACTGACACAATTTTCTAACTTGAACTAATCCTAAAACAAAATTTGGGTGTACATTCATAAGAATGAATATCCTCCTTTACCTAAGCGATATCTGTAAAACTGTCTGAGAATTATCATCTATTACTTCGGGAGGAGACCTTAACTATGCTATGCAACAGTTTTATGAACAAAATAGGAACTTCCATCGGACGTGCACCAGCCGGGAATCGAACCCGGGTCTGTACCGTGGCAGGGTACTATTCTACCACTAGACCACTGGTGTTCATATACTATTAAAAAAAAAAATTCGTATATCTTCCTGTCGAAGATATTTAACAAGGAAATAAAGAGGGAACTAAAACGATAAAAATTGTCATTCTGGAGATGCGGGGTATCGAACCCCGTACCTCTCGCATGCAAAGCGAGCGCTCTACCATGTGAGCTACATCCCCTTTCGTCTACTGTATTTTCTTCAAAAGTTTTTAATGTTATTATTATTTTATTGTGTATTTAGTGCACCTAACCTCTTATTTTCCCAGGGTAATTTGTTCCCATCAATCCTTTCTCCTCCAAGATTTGTAGAGGTTTTCAAGATTGAACTTCAACAAAATTTGAGTTCAATTAAATATAATTAAAGCATTTATGTTGTCTAACATTCCTTTCTATTTGGTGAAAAAAATTTCTTGTCTAAAATATAGTCAAGTTATTTTTCTCTTATAAAAAATTGTTAGTGATAAAAGATTTAGAAAATACACAATCATTATCACTATTAACACAAGAAAGGAAAACAAGTGACTACTTTATCAATGTCTCAAAATTCTTTGAAGCTTTCAAGTATATATTTGGACCATATGGTTTCGGTTCC
This sequence comes from Sequoia sempervirens, assembly GCA_007258455.2. NCBI lineage: Eukaryota > Viridiplantae > Streptophyta > Pinopsida > Cupressales > Cupressaceae > Sequoia > Sequoia sempervirens. The sequence continues at coordinate 195,530 of VDFB02274054.1, forward strand.
AAATTATCTTAACTCACAACCAAGGAAATTCGACTCATTGTGTCAAAAAACATATGTGTATATACACACATCAACAAATTAGTAATCAAAATGTTTCTTTTACTTGAATATTATTCGTCTTCATGACTATTCTTGTAATTGCAATAATTAGAATAATAATCCTTGTTGAAATATTCTTAGTTGTTAGGACTTCCATATAAAACAAGTGCAAAATGTTAAAAATAGGGTTAGCAACCACACCCCCCAAGTGTAAATGTTAAAACAATCAATTATTTAGGAACTTCCACAATATTTTATAGCTTCAACCATGATATATCTTTTAACCTCTTAAGTATATAGTCCTTCTAGTCATTGATGCAATTGATAAACTAAGAATTAATGAGATACAAACAATTTAGATATTAGATAATAAGAAAGACACCAATTTTCTTAAATGGAAATTAAAAGATACACAATCAAGATCACTATTAACATGAGAAAATAAAATAATTGATAATATTTTTATTAATGTCTTTCAAACTTTCTTGAAGCTTCCAAGTACGTACTTGGGCTATATAGTTTCACTTCCAAATTATTTTGATACACAATCAAGGAAATTTGACTCATTGTGTCAAAATACATGTGTATGTGTATGTACACACACGTCAATAAATCGACAATATTTTTTTATTTACTTGAATCTTATTCATCTTCATGATTATTCTTGTCATTGCAATGATTCAAATTCTCTTCCTTATTGAAATCTTCTTTTTCATAAGGACTTTCATATAAAACAAATGCAAAATGTTATAAATTATCAGTTATTTAGGGGCTTCCCCAATATTTTATATCTTCAACCATCATAACCATTTCAAACTCTTAAGTATATAGTCCTTTTAGTCATCTATATGTATAAATATTTTACTTCACCTAGCACAATGTTCATCTTAAGAGTAATATTGAGCCTAGTTATTATGTTTACTTAAGATAATAGGAATGCTCATTTATTCTAACCTAGCTAACTAATAATAATATGTGTTCACCTTGACTTCAGGTACACAAGTGTCACCATTGCCTCATCAATTCTTGGTTGATGGTAGTTAGATACCACCTTTATCTCAATTAGATTGAGTTAACCCACCTTCTAATTAGGAGCAATTAAAAGTTAAACTTATACGTCTTGAACATGTCATCTACTTGATTCATGCGTTCAAGAGGTGTATATATTTGTAATTTAATTTTCATAATTATGCTCCATAATATTGAATATAATATCTTTATTCATTTTTCTAGTTTTGTAATTAACTCATAGGTATTAGATCTTAGAAAACCACGATGTTATAGGGCTAGTCTTATTCTAGGTAATAAAAACATTTAGACCTAAATTTATGACATATTTGATGAATACTAGAGCTATTCTGAATTCAACATTATATCCAAACTAATAAAAATGACTAAGATTAATTATTTATTTGTATAAATATAACAAGATTTTTTGGATTTAAGATTTTTTTTTGTCCCTTGCTCATACCCTATTTGCCTTTGATAAGCTCATTACAAATCATAGGAGTTGGGTATCTTTTTAGGGCATCACTAGACCAATAAACAAATATTTCATAAAATGCGCCATATAGAAAGGTAAAAGCCTTTGTTCAATATTTGCCGCTTTAGGATTTCTTTTAAGTGTATTCATGGATTACTAAAGCTAAAAGCCTAAGTTTTAAAATAAATTAAGATGAAGGAGGCGACTAAAGGTGGAGGTTTAAATATTATCATATTTTTATGACATATTTTTCTACCCTATGTGAAATATATTCAGTGCTTTTTTAAAACAAAATTGTATAAGGGTCCATTGAAAAGTTTTTCATTAACATGTGGGCCACTTTAGCATATATTCCCTTTTCTAGAATATTCCCTTCCTAGGTTTTAAGTTCTTTAAAAAATAATATTTTATTTTTTAAGTTTTTATTCACTTCAAAGATGTATGGAAATGGGCATATCCTTCACATGCTTCTTGAATGTAATTTATTTTAGCTTATGGTGTTATTTGTGCATGTTTTGAATTTTTTTTTTGGGGACTCTTATGTGTATCTCTAAATTTGTAATTTCATTGATTATAAAGTGTTATCCTCTACTTGTTGGGGGAGGAAGTGGATAAGGTGGTAGTGAGGATGAGAGGATTTATAAATCATTATAGTAAACATGTATTAATGATATAGTTTTGAACCTTGTATCTATTTGAGGGGGTTACATAAATATTTTGTGGGGATATTGTAATATAATGCACTGAGATAAAATTCTATTATGGAGGGTTGTAAATATGTTTTATGACACCTCATTTTACTCTTATGTTATCACCCTTAACAAATAAAATTGTTTTCCCTAGAAAGAAGGGATAGGAAGTCATTTCTTTAAGTGAGATCTACTACCCTATCTCCACGAACTTGTTCTTGAGTTGATTGACCATGAACAAAAATGTGGTTTGTTAAACTACAATGACATGGTCCACTGAGTGATAGGTTGTATATTTTTTGAGAGAATCATAAACCATATAAAGCACACCAGTTTCCCTATCATTACTATGGCCATAATCAAATAGTTGTACAAATATCTTAAATCTCCAACAAACTATGATGTTCCCTTAGAGAACCTTGCACATGTGGATGAAACTAAAATAACAACTAGTCCTCCTAATACCCTCTATATTTTTTCATACTCACACCATTAATGTGATTAATTCATAAGACATTTAGCGTAGTCATTTAACATGCATTATGATTCCACCATCACCTCCTACTAATAATGTAGAGTTTTGAGTCACTTCACTAAAATATTCTAGTGATTCTTCATATTAGGACATATTGTGGGATGTGTTGTGTAGTCACATGTCATGCACTAAGATTCCACCTTCACCTATTGATTCATAGAGTTTAAACACGCATCATTGAGGGCTTATAAAGATTATTCATAGCAAGAAATCTCATGTGATGAGTATTATAGCCACATGACATGCATTTATCTTTCACATCCATTCACTACTTCTTTGACACCTATTTCAAATCTATTTCCATATGGTCTTGGGTAATCATCCTCTTCAATTAGGCCTAAGACTCCTAATCTAATTGTGACACAAATCAACATTGATATGGGGACCATTGCACAACTTCTAGAGACATGCATTTTAAATTTCTTCTCAAATATTAATTTTTGGAATGTTAATATCTTCATCATCACCATTGGATTTATTTCTTTCAAAGGGGAGAAATATTGTTTGGTGAGCATGAATTATCTTTAGCATTCAAAGTTGATCATCCACTATCAATGCATGATGCATCGGATATGGGGAGCTATCTCGTCTCTCTCTTCTATCAGAGCTTCTATATATCCTTTTTTGGGGATATCACTATACATGGGCACTTAACATGGGCTTGTTGCCCAAACCCATTTTTGTTTCCCTCTAAGTTACACTTAAGGGGGTTGTTCATGCAAATATTTCATTTAACCTAAGATAGTGTCCATTGTAAGTATAATACTGCATCGAGTCATTAAGTTTCCTTACAATAATTTAAGAGTAATTATTCTCACCTAGATAGTGAATAATGACATGAGTTAACCTTGACTTGAGGTACACAAGTGCAACCATTGCCTCATAAATCCTTGATTAATGGTAGTTATGTGCCACTTATATTTAGTCAAGGACACATCTATCTTTGTTAAATTGTGTTAAGTCACTTCTTGATTAGGATTGATTGAGAGTTAAACTCATACCTCATAGAAATTCTCTCCCTAATTCATGCATCCAAGAGGTCTACATATTTATAATTTAATCTTTGTATGCGCATTCTTCATGCTATTGAATAAAATATATTTATTCATTTTATTAGTTTTGTGATTAGCTCATAAGCATTAGGTCATAGGTAGAATTATTTGCTATTTATGGAAAATTCTAACATCATCGATGCACTACATAAACTAAGAATTGAGGAGAGACTAACACTTCACATAAGAGCTCCATTTTCTTGTGATATTTAGTCTTCTTATCCTTCATGGACCCTTCAAGCTTCTTAAAAGTGGCTGCATTATTTTTAGAGACATCATCTTTGGAAATTTTTGTCTTCCTATTATCCTAAACTAAAAAACTTGTTAAAATGGATTTTTGACTACCAATCATTTCATCAAGCACTTCAAAACTCTTTCCAAGTTTGAGAATTCTATTTAAATATAGATTTACCTTCTTTGATTCCTTCCTTAAAGAGACAACTTTGGCCTCTAATTTTTGACATTCTTCTAGTTTGTTCTTCAATTCCAAACTAGTTACCTCTTCTATTATTTCTGATTCTGCTAATTGCAGTTTAGATCAACAAGTTTCTTAGATTCCTAAATCTTTAATTTGTACTTATCATTCTTTTTTCTTTCATCTCTCAATTCTTCTAAAGTAGAAACTAGTTCACCTTCCAAATCTACCTCACCTTCTTCTTCCTCTTCAAAATATTCACATTATTTAATTTCTCCAGCCACAAATGTAATTGCACCTACTTCACTTTCAAAAGAACAATCATATGAAGAACTAACTTATTTATCAACATAAAGACTCTTCTTCTTTTTACTTGCTATTTATGGAAAATTCTAACATCATCGATGCACTACATAAACTAAGAATTGAGGAGAGACTAACACTTCACATAAGAGCTCTATCATTAATTTTCTTAAGTGAATATTAAAAAAACACTACCATCGTCATTATTAACATGAGAAAGGAAAATAAATTACTATAGTTATTTACTAATATCTCTTAAACTTTCTAGAAGATTTTAAGTAAATACTTGGATCATGTATTTTTGCTTCTAAATTATATCAATACACAACCAAAGAAATTCCACTCATTATGCCAAAATCTATGTGTATTTTTAGTAAATTAATAATCAAAATATTTTATTTATTTGAATATTCTTTACCTTCATGACCATTCTTGTTCTCACCGTGATTAAAATTCTCATCCTTATTAAAATATTCTCCATCAAAATGACTTCCATATAAAACACGTGTAAAATGTTAAAACAATATTAGTTACTTAGGGATTTCTGCAAATTTATAGCTTCACCATTATATATCATTTTAACAACTTAAGTGTATAGTCCTTGTAGTCATCAATGTACTCCATAAACTAAGAATTGAGGAGAGACAAGCACCTCACGTAGGAGCTATCAAGAAAGAAAATAATGTTCTTAAATAAATATTAAAAATATATAACTACCATCACTATTAACACAAAAGGAAAATATGTGAAATTTCTTTACCAATGCCTCTCAAACTTCCTTGAAGATTTTAAGTATATTATTGAACCATACAATTTTATTTCCAAATTATTTCAATACACAACAAAGGAAACTACTCACTATGCGAAAATGCATATGCATGTGAATAAATCAACAATTACAATATTTTATTTATTTGAATAGTCTTCATATTGATGATTGATTTTGTCATTTCTATGATTAAAATTCTTATCTTCATTTAAAGATTATTTCTTGTGACAAATTCCCAATTTTTTTTTAGAGGTAAAAATGGGTTTTGATGGGGCCTTGGAACCCAGTACAAGGAAAGGTAGGATACATAAAAATAAACCATAACCCAACAAAAACACCATAACAACTTCTAAAAGATAAACATGAATACATCCCCTGCATCAAACAAACAGTCAAGGGCCTGAAACCTTGAAAACAACCTCGTTTAACTCGGGACCAGAAACCCTTAGAGAAACAAAGAAACCGCCTGCATCTTCCAGGCATCAACAAACTAGCCGCTCATGGAATACACCATAGAGCCAAGAAAGATACCCATATTAATGATGTATGACACCATTAAACCCCTAATCAGTTCATAATGTTAGGACAATGAAAGAAACTTAGAATACCACCCAGCCTATAGCAAAACACGAGAAGCCAAAGATCCCAAATCATCCATGGACAACTCCAACAACAACACCTCCATCAAAACACTCTGGTGATAGGAAACTAGCTCCAAAAATACCTCTAAAGGAATGGGCTCCCCTCTATTGGAGAGGATGCTACCAGCAGCAAGACCATCGTAGCCAGAAATCACCAACACCCTCCACCTCCACCTCCATAGGAGAACAGTCCACCTCAATAAGAACATCTGAGGGAGGTCCACCTCGAAAGGACCAGAGGAGAAAGCTAACTCAGTAGCCAAGCACACAACCGTAGCATCCTCCAGTAAACACTGCACTAGAAACAAGTTGTAGACCAAGAGAAGAAACCCATATAAACACCATAGGTCCACCTTCACAACTATCACATAAGAACTCAACTAGGTTTCCATAGAAAATAACCCAACAACAAGCCAATCACTCACCCACTTTTGAGCCTTTACACAAGGCCAAACCAACTAAGCCAACAAATTACTAACATGAAGCAGCTTAACTCAAGAAAAGACCACAAACCCCAACATCAACCACCTGGGAGGCAAGAGGAAAAACAACTTCCTCAGTAAGGAGGATCCAAAGACATTCGGCCTGAGAGTACAAGGCCAAAATAGAAAGTCAACCAAAGCAAACAAGGCCACAAAGAACACCATAGGCCAAAAGTCCACCAAAAGAAAAGTTTCAGTCCCAGAGTGACCAAGAACACCTGACCCCCAAGAGGAATAGGGGAACCCATACAAGATGGAAATCAGGAGAAGGGCTAGCAGGAAGGCACACCAAGCAACCCCAACATGCCATTTAGAGCCATAGATAATCCAAAACTCCTAATAACAAACCAGTGGGAAACACCACCACACCTCAAAGAGGGGCTAGGAAGAGCTCAAAACATTCCAAGAATAAAAAATCCCAAAGCAGAGCCACTAAACAAGCATCAAGCAAAAGCAAAGGACAACCAAGAGGAAGCCAGAGACACAACAAACCAACAATAAAGACCACCAAGCCTTCCTATTGTGTCGAATAGGAATAAAGAGAGGCCCAATCTACACCTGAACTTCCTCAAAGAAACCCATACTCACCCACACCAAGAAAGGCAACCATAAACATAGCAAGAGGATCACCCACATAAGGACATCCATGGGAGGAGCATAAATAAACATGGCACAACAACCACCCACACCATCAACCACATCCATGCCGAGGAGGGAGAGCAACCTCTCAACCACCCAGAATCCTCCAACAGTCTGAACATCCAAAAGACTGAGGAGAGAACAACAACCATCACTCACCATAAAGCCACCCATGTTAAAATAGTGCAAAGTGTTAAAATACATTAAGTATTTATGAAATTCTCTAATATTTTATGCAATTACAATATTTTATTTATTTGAACAGTCTTCATATCAATGATTGATTTTTTCATTCTTATGATTAAAATTATTATCTTCATTTGAAGATTATTTCTTGTGACAAATTCTATGTTAAAATAGTGCAAAGTGTTAAAATACATTAATTATTTACGAAATTCTCTAATATTTTATAGCTTCAACCATGATATATCATTTCAACCTCTTAATTATATGGTCCTTTAGTCATTGATGCACTCCATAAACTAATGATTAATGAGAGACAAGCACCTCACATAGGAGCTATCAAGGTAGACAACAATATTCTTAAATACATATTAAAAAATACATAATCACCATCATTATTAACTCAAGAAAGGAATATAAGTGACTATAATTATTTATCAATGTCTCTTAAACTTCCTTGAAGCTTACAAGAAGACTCAAGGACCATATAATTTTATTTCCAAACTATTTCGATACACAACCAAGGAAATTCCATCTAATGCCAAAATGCATGTGTGTGTGTGTGTGTGTCACACACACATCTACAAATCAATAATCAAAATGTTTTATTTATTTGAATATTCTTCATCTTCATGCCTATTCTTTTCATTGTTTTTTATTAGGGGTAAAACAAGTTTTGATGGGACTCAAAACCTAGTACAAAATGATTTTGAAGAGACCTGTAACCCTGTCAAAGAGAAGCATGCTGCAAATAAGATAAAATTCATACCAACAACAACCAAACAAAAACTGTTGTAAGAAAACCATGATTACATAGGCTGCATCAAACAAACAAGCAAGGGGCTGAGATCCCTTTACAATCTAGTTTTAACCAGTACTAGAAACCCTTAGATACACAAAGAAACCAACCTGCAACAACCTATTCTAAATTCATTGTTAGGATTAAAATCCTTATCCTTATTAAAATCTTTGTTGTTGCAATAACTTCCATATAAAGTAACTACAAAGTGTTACAAAAAATATTAATTATTTAGCAACTTTCCTAATATTTATCATTTCAACATCGATATATCATTTCAATCTCTTAGGTTTATAGTCCTTCCAATCATGATACACTTCATAAAATAAGAATTGAGGATAGAAAATCACCTCATATATGAGTTATTAATAAAGTCAATTATCAAAATGCTTTACTAAATTGAATGTTCATCATCATGACCATCATTGTCTTACTTATGATTTGAATGCTCATGTTTATTAAAATATTCTTCATCATGACTTTCCTATAAAACATATGCAAACTCTTATAAAAAAAATATTAAGAAGGAAAGATTGAGCTTCATCATGTATCATTTTAGTTTTAACCAAAATACTTTTCATAAAACATCTTCTAATTGACACTATGAGTCTTCAATGTAGAATTGGCATTCAAGAGACACCCTCATGGGGAATGAGTGGTAAATTTCCTTTTATAAATAACCCATAAATTTTAATGGGCTCTTATTGACGTATGTGATATTGACTTAGTATTTTCATTAATAACATTTATTTATTATCCTATCAACCTTTTTATTCATAATGACTTGCATGTTTATCCTATTACTTATTATTATTTTTCACGAGATATTATTATATATTATATTCTTCCCAAATACTTCTCTAAATATTTTATTTGTCCCTTTTTCCTCATATTGGTGTTCTACCTAGAACTTATGTTAGTTTATTCCTAAGATAATCTATTTTTCCATCTCTTCAACTTGAGTTTTCATTAGGAGAATGAAAAATGTAAGAATTATACTTGGAGGTGATAAGGGTAGCACAATTCACAAAGATGGTTAGACAAATACATCTCATGTGTTTCAATAGTCAAAGAAGTATTAATCTAATCATAAGGATATGCATGCTCAATACCATAAAGAAGATAATTCAAGGTGGGAAAAAGATGTATTTGAGTAGGAAGATATTCCAATGAAAATCTAGGAATTTCAAACCTTGAGAAATGTGTAAATCAATATATTGTAATAGTTTGAAGAAAATGATTTTTGAATTTAACTACTTTCACTCATGAAGATGTACTTAGTAGTCGATTGTGAGAATTATCATCTATGTCGGATAAAGAGAAAATAAAAATAGCACCACTTTTAAAACTTCATCTTGGGCTCCTGATGAAATTTTGAGGAGCTCATAGTGTTATAAAGGAATCTCAAAGAAACTAGATGAGGGACACATGAACCATTGTAGGTTGATGTTAAGGTAAAGGTACCAAGGCAAGAAAAATAGTATACCAAAGAGGAAGTGCAAGACAAGGATTCTCACATATCTTCAACCAATAAGTGTTTGTGGGATCAAAGATTAAAAAAAAATGGGAAGTATTATTGATCTATAAGTATCTAGAAAAAAATCACTTCATCAAACAACTAAGAATTCAATTATAAACATAATGAAAATAGACCATATTTTGTAAAATAATAAAACTGATAGGTACATTAGGGTGGTAGTTGTGTTAATAGAATAGTGGTTTTGAATGATAGACCTATTTGTGTCATGGAGTTTTATATGTTTCACAAAATGTTTGTGAACTAGTTTCACCTATTTCATACAAAATAAGAATAATGATAAAATTATCTTCATATTTTTTGAATTTAGAGGTATTTTGGTAATTGTAAGAATACCCCTAGTATGTTTCAAACAAAATAAGAGTAATGATAAAAATGTCTCTTCATGTTATTTTGAATTTAGAGGTATTTGTTAAAAATGTAAACATTATTTAATCACACCCAATCTAAAATATATTTTTTATGTAAATTCATGTCTTATGGAAGAGAAACATCTCTCCAAGCATGATACTTATTTAAGGATATTTGGATCCATCTATTTGATATATAGAGAGAATAATTCAAGCTCTCCAATTTTTAACAATTGGTATTAGAGCAATGTGAGATCAATGAGCCTATGTAAAATTCAAGGCAATCACTTGTTATGCAAATTTATTGGAGGAGAAATTCATCCCATGTTCAAAACTATATGTGAAAGTTGTAAGAACCCTTACTAGTTATGCTTCGAAAACTTAGTTTGAATGGATTGAAATTTCGTCAAATGGTTGGCATGCAATGTCTGAGTTCTGATTTTCTAAGTGTTTATGTGTTTTTGATGCTTGTCTGAATGTTATCTCAATGCCAAAAACACATACAATTGCATAGAAATGATAAGGAATGTTTACATATGCTTATACAAGGAACCCACATATAATATTGCTTCTTATTGAATAGAAATCAGGTCTGATTATATTCTTATCAGATCTAATATGAAAGTTATCAAATTGTAACAACACTAGAAAACCCAATACAAATGAGATATTTAAGTACCCAATATACCAATAACATACCTGAAAAAACTTTACACAAAGTACTGTAGCACGGGTACTATTCATGTCATGGGTACTATTCACATCACTATAGCACATGTACTATTCACATCATTGTAGCAGTAGATCAATAACTTCTAATTTTCTTCTCCAATGATGGTTATTTCAATAATCTAAAATTTGTGCTTCACCCTTGTAAACTTCTAAGATTTTTCACTCCAATAAGGTCAAACTTGACCTCTGGATGAAGCCAACAGCTAAGCAATCCTTCAAAAGATCTTTCACCACCTTAGGAATGCAAAAATCAAAGAGAGTTTTCATTCTCAATGACCAAATTGCAGAAACTGTAGAAACCCTAGGTTTCTTTCTCCTAGAGAAGAGCTCTCCAAAAACACAAGTATAAAATGATCCAATGATACCTTCATTTACTTTTTGATGGCTTTTATACAATCCTCCAATTAGGTCGATCCCCTCTAGAAGTTTCTTTTAAATAATTTAAATGATATTTAATATTTGTCTTTCACTTTAATAAATGCTTTAATAAATGGGCGCTCAAAAATAATAATATTTAATGTACTTTAAGTGACCTTTTTGAGGGTCATGGCCCCATTAGACATAAGGTGAATTTAAAACTTTATAATTGCACTTTATATTTAATTATTAATAAAGTAATCACTTTATTAATAATTAAATATCATAACTCCACAAATAATCATTATTTCTCAATTTCGTCTAAACCTGGGAGTTAACCATTGTATCCACTATGCATCCAACTACCTTACTAAAAATAGTAAGGGCCCCTCTCTATCATCCACTGACTTACTATAAATAGTAAGCCCCTCAAAATAGAACCAGAAACCTTTGGATATCAATGCCTCAGAACATATGAAGGATCTGGAGAGATAAACACTGACAACTACCACCTGGAGAGCTCCATAATGCCCAAACTGGACCCCCTAATCCACCCCACTAGCCTACGAGGGTCAAATGATAGGCTAATCCCTCAAAATATGATGGCCATGAAAATGGGGACTTTACAGTCCGCCCTCCTTGAAATTGCTTGTCCCTGAGAAATTTCCACTACAAAGAAGCTCCACTGCTCAAGAGGCCCAAAAGAAGAACTGTGAAATGTCCCACACATCCCCAACTATCTCCTATAGCACCAACAACCACAATTGCACAAAAATGGATGTCAAACCAACTGTCCATCTCTTGCCCACTAGAAATGTGCATCAAAAACCACTCATGTACATGTGAACTAGAATTGAAACTATAAACAATCCACACATTGTACACGTTGCAATACTCAATAGTGAACTTTGACAGGAACCTTGATGCACAAGAAGGATCCCACAACACACTGTAGAGTTCCCAACCAAATATTTTGGGATCCCAAATCCAAAAGAGAAGTCTGCCATGAAAAACACTCTCAGACTTTCGCTACTCAACTTTGATCTCAACTTCACCATGTTGAAAATGGTGAATTAATCCAATGGGACCCATCCAAACTATAGTGCCAAACATGTTGCCACTTGGATCTCAATGCAACCGATACACACATCCAATCGTCATGCAGAGATACAAATATCTAAAAGTGTCTGCAACATAACAATTATCTCCATCCCCTGCTAACATCCTATAGATGTGCTGACTATCCCTCATAGGTGTTGAATGGTGTGTGATCGCTCCTCTTAGGTTGTTGATATGAAATGAAACAACACCCTCAAAAATGCAAGGCCAACCTATGGGGATGCAAAAGATACCAAAAGGTTCATAGGATGATAGAGTATCATCCCTATGCTACTCTCTCATGGCAAGGAAATATTGTAACTCTCCTTGAGAGTCATGTGTAGCAATGACACTAGTGGTTGGTCGACTAAGTGTATGTTCAACTTCTTCATCCAGCTCCACAACTTGAGTCTTTATTGGGATCTCAACTAGAGGTAACTCAAGAGACGCAAGATGCATGTTGTGTATAGAAAAAGAATTTCTTGAATCACACACAACTGCATATTCTTCTTATTGGCTTATCTCAAGATGCTCCTCCTTTCCATGCTCAACATCTACATATTCTTCCTTCAGAAGAATTAGAGATCAAAGATTTGACTCTCTTTGTTTCTTTGCTTGATCGAGCTAGCTGCAATGTTCCTTGACTTCTTGCAAACGTTGTTTAGCCTGGGCAATCAACAACTTTTCTTTTTAGCTCTTTGCAACCATCCATCACACAGAGCTTGTGTCTTATTCATATCTTCTAAGGTTTGATATACAAAATCAGACTTATTGTGACTTGAATTTTCAATGCATAAGTCATTTTTATCACCTAAATCTTGAGTGTCATCACTAGGAATCTCCATGCAACCCTCTTCCTCATGAGGAATGGTTGCCACCTCATGATAGTGCAAAGAATTTTGACTGCTATTGCAAAAATCAGAATTCTCAAGGATGATATCATCTCCATTAGTGCTGATAATATCATCCTGGGGATCAACTAAACCACTATCATGATGTAAAACTTTCTCTTCAATAGAAGTTGTCTCACACTCTAAACCAAACTCGTTGCCTGCTGCAACACCTTTGTCATGATCACCTGCAGACTAAAAATCATTTTGAATCAATTATTTTTCCTTAAACATCCTTCTGATATACTTTACTGTACCAATCATTCCATGACTCAAGGCAACAACATAGTCCAGATATTCATTAAAAGAGTACTATGTTCTAAAATCATCTGGCATGCTCTAGTAGTCCTCAAGGAGTTGTTTGGCTTCCCATTCATAAACTTCCCTAAATTGGTCTACAATACTATATGCCAACCCATAACTGAAACTGACTAGAAATTTTGTATATTTTTCTTTCAAACCCCTACACGATGGCAAGAGACCACTCTGATACCACTGTAAGAACCCTTACTAGTTCTGCTCTGAAAAACTCAGTTTGAATGGATTGACATTTCCTCAAATGGTTGGAATGCAATGTATGAGTTCTGATTTTCTGAGTGTTTGTGTTTTTGGTGTTTGTTTGAATGTTATCTCAACAACAAAAACACATACATTGCATAGAAATGATAAGGAATGTTTACATATGCTTATACAACGAACCCACATATAATATTGCTTCTTATTGAATAGAAATTAGGTTTGATTACATTCTTATCACTTGTCTAATATGCACACTACTGAAGTTGACACCATTTTCTGACGGATGTTCATCGGTGGTTCAAAAAATCTTTGTCAGAGTAGCAACGAAATGGTGAAAACATTTTCATCGTTGTTTTTTCATCGCACGTCCGATGACGAATTAAACATTGAAAAAATGATGTAGATTCGTCGATCGTCGGCATCATAAAATGGCTTGGATTTTTGTCAGAATATTGATGAAATGGACATCGAAAGAACACCAGAATTTCGTCACCAGTTTGACGAAATGGACAAGTATTTATGACGAAGCCATTGTCGCAGCTAAGCAACTTCGTCAGACCTTTTATGTGGTTTGTCGATGATTTATGTTGAAAGGGCGGAAAAAAGTGCAAGGAGTTACGACGAAGCCTTCATCGCAGCTAAACAACTGCATCAAACCTTTTTCCTATGATTCAATGGTGGACTTCGTTGTAATTATGATGAAATGGACAAGGAGTTACAACAAAGCCTTCGTCGCAGCTATAGAAACTTCGTAGGACCTTTTTCTGTGATTCGTCAGATGTGTTTGTCAAAATTTTGATGAAACAATTCAATTTTTTTAAAAAAAAATATTCGTTGAAATGTACCATCGGTGAGAGATCAATCAAGTCGCATCCCTTCGTATTCAAATCTCGGGCAATTATTTTATTGGAGCTCTAAACTATTCAAATATTAAGGATTTAATTAGCTATAAGATGGAAAGTTGTTGTTTAGACATAATCCATCATCTTTTACATATCTTTATTCACTTCTAGCGCTTCAGATAAATTTGTGTAAATGAGACAAAAATGTGAATCTTTTATGACAAAGAAAATTCTTAAAAGGAGCAAAGGGTAGGGGCAAAGAGAATGCTTGAATGTATAGCAAAGTATAACATTTTGATCATTATAACAATGAAACGAATCTTAAGTTTGAAGCATTATTATCATTTACAATATTTATGATCAAGAATGAATGTAAGTAGAGAAAATTTTGCATACCTGCAGATGGTACAAAATTTCATGGTTAAGTCGAAGCCTCCCATCAACAACAAGATCCAAATATTCGTGTATCTCTCTCAATTGAGCCTCTAAACCCTTCAAAGCTATCAATTTTTCCACTAACCTGTTATGCACAAAGTCAAATTTTAGAGTTATGTCACCACTAAAAATATAAAAAAGCGAGCTTTGAAACCAAATCCACACACAACGCACAATGTGAGGTATTCATACAAAGCCATACAAACAAACTAAACTCAAAACATTGGAATGGAAACAACTTAAAATTATGATGTAGAGCATGGATTTAGGGTATAAAGAATCATTTTTCTGTCACCATAGTGAAAAGTTAGCACTTTCTTTCATCTTTGCATATTGGTTTGATGCTTCAAACGATGCATTTCTTATATTGAAAAGTGCATTACCTTATCGAGCTTCTCTTTGTTTCGATAATAGTTTAATATTCTCTACTTAATAGGGCCAACCACGTGACGTGGAAGCTCATTTGGCCCCTCCCCCCTCCCACCCCCTAACATCACTCTCAATTCCCCATACCCAATCATATAACATTAATTATTCATTCATCCATTAATAACATATAAAATTCATTCATTAACATATAACATTCATTAATTAACATATTCACATTCATTCATTAACATATAATATTCATTCTTTCAGTTTTACATATTATCAAAAATATGGTTGTCATGATGATTACAATCACTTTTTTATTTCTTTTTGAAAGCTACATAAAGTCAAGTGGAGTATCATTTTCTAAATCAATATTTGTCCCCCTTTGTTGTTTTGCCTCTTACTCGTGATCTTAATGTACTTCTCTAGTTGTCTGCTCATGACGTGGATGCCGCCTCAAGGGGGGGTCTGTTGCAATAAGAAAGAAATGTTAAATTGATATGTTTTATTATTATTGTTACAAGTATTTCATTAATTAAAAGAACATTAGAGTGGTTCTCTTTACCTAATGGGTCCACATCATGTTCCTGAACTTTTGTTATAGACTTATGCTGAACACCCTCTAAATCTTGATTTGCAATTGAAACACGAAACGTTACATTAATTAATACACCAATTGAAATTAAATATGTTTAAGAGAACATGAGAGTGGTCCTCTTTACCTGATGGGGCCACATCATGTTCCTGATCTTCTCTAGCCTGATCATGCTCAACACATTGATCACTGTCTACATGCTCTAAAGTTGAAACATGAAAGGTTACATTAATTAATACACCAATTGCAATTAAATATGTTTAAAAGAACTTTAGATTGGTCCTTTTTACTTGATGGGGCCACATCATGTTCCTGATCTTCTCTAGCTTGATCATGCTCTACATGCTGTAAAGTACCGAGATGCACACCATGACCTTCATCTGCAGGTTGTGCTCTACCCTCACCAAGCTGCATTCCAATGTCATGTGCAGTATTATCATTGCTTGAATGTTTAAAACAAATAGGCATATAATTACTTTATGGTGGAAATGAATATTGAATAGACTGCAGTCCATAGAAGCATAAATCTGCAAAAAATCCCAATTAATCGAGATTTTTAAAAAATATGCAAGCTAGACGATTTTTTCCTTGATTTTTTTAAAAAATCGTTGACTTTTTGGTCAATGATTATTTTCCATTTCAAACTGCAAAATAGCCAAAAAAACGTGTTTAAAATCTGCAAAAAAACGTGAATAAAATCGAGCTGATTTTCGCGCAAAAAAAACCATGAGACCATAGCTTGTTGCTTACTATTATGCTTTGATAGATTTTTTCCAAGCATCCATAGCTTGTTTGAAAGCACCTGTTTTAGGCTTTTAGCCATAGTATCAAGGCAATGAAATGTTTGATAAAATGATTTGGTAGACATGTATGAAAAATGCAGTAGCATAGACAAGGCAGTGAACTGCTTGAAAAAAATGTCTCAAAGAAATGTAGTCTCATGGTGATGGAATGCCATGACAAGAAAATTGCTACATATTGTCATGGCATTCCATCACCATGAGACTGCATTTCTTTTAGGCATTTTTTCAAACAATTCACTGCATTGTCTATGTTATTGCTTACTATTATGCTTTGGTATCCATAGCTTGTTTGAAAGTACCTGTTTTAGGTTTTTAGCCATAGCATGAAGGCGTTGAACTGTTTGATAAAATTCTTTGGTAGACATGTATGAAAAATGTGGTAGCATAGAAAAGGTAGTGAATTATTTGAAAAAATGCTTCAAAGAAATGTGGTCTCATGGTGATGAAATTGCATAACGAATGCCATGACAAACAAATTGCTATGGATTGTCATGGCATTCCATCACCATGAGACCATGTTTCTTTGAGGAATTTTTTGAAACAGTTCAACGCCTTGTCTATGCTATTGCTTACTATTATGCTTTGAAAGATTTTTTCCAAGCATCCATAACTTGTTCAAAAGCAACTGTTTTAGGCTTTTAGCCATAGCAGCAAGGCAGTGAACTATTTGATAAAATTCTTTGTTAGACATGTATGAAAAATGTGGTAGCATAGACAACTATCACCATCTGATATTTATGCAGTTGTAGTATGTTTTGTGCAATGTAATCAACGATATGAATATAACCAACAAAAAACTATTTTCTATAATTCATGGATTGAACTCTGTATTTTATTTACTCTCAATGTCTGTATGCTATGGAAATGCCATTAAATTTTTTAAAAAAGTAGTTTCTGACTGTTTTTCTTCAATTTTTTGTGTTTTTTGTAAATCCGATTTTTTCTCGATCTTTTCCCCATTTTTTCCCAATTTTTTCAAAAAATTTGAACTTTTGGTTTGCCGATTTTTTCCCCAAATGATTAATGCTGCTATGGATTGCACAAGTATTCAATTTTAAATAAACTTTATTGAGTTTATTTACCTGCATGTCAAATGTAGTGAAAGGTTGTGTTTTCCCAGTCAAGACTCTTAGGCATTTAGCCATGGCTCCATAGCCTTGTTGGAAGGAAATATTTAGGTCATCTTCTGTGGGAACTTTGTTGAATTCAGAGCCCTACATTTTTGCATAAGATCATGAATTTTGCTTCTATGGTGTGATAAAACCAAAATTGTTTTCAATTTATTATTTGGATACTATATTTCATTTATTGATACTTACAATTCGTGCGGCTAATTTCATATAACCACTAGAGCCAAGTTTGTGCTGCCCATGTTTTTCTAGTCTTGCCTTTATTGCCTTCGATGTGTCGAGGAACCTATGAAAAGTTTGAAATAAGTTAGATTATGTAAAAAGAAAGAGTAATCAGTATATAATTACATTGTTGATAGTATCACATACCTTCCTTGGCTTGATGGTGTCTTTCCTTTTTTCTTTTCAACCTTCTCCTTTCCATCCAACACCAGGTCCTTCCACTCCCTCTCTAGAATCATGGAGGGACACTCATACTTTTTGTTCTTCTCTAAATGTGACCTATATTGGTCCCTCACATAATTTAGATAGGTACCAGCTTTCTGAAGGACCTTGGTTTGGTTAAATGTTTTATCACCGAACAACACAACTAAACGGTTAATGAGCTCATCTTTTAAATCTTGATTTTGGGCATTCCATCGTGTACATATGGTGGGCCCAAAGAGCTCAATGTAATATCACTTAGATGTTTATAAAAACATCATTTCCTGCAAAATGATCATGGGATCAATAGTCTAAAAAGAGCGATCAATAAGTAAATTTCAATTGGATTATATATAATAATAATTAAAACATTTTAAAGTACCTGAGACCCTCTTTGTCTTTATGGGAACGAAATCCTCAGTCACCACAAGTGTGACCAGAAATGTTCCTATACTAGTAATACGAGAAGATCCAAGAAATGCTGCTAAAACATCACCAGTACTAGTGGCCTCTACATCCCTAGGCATATGTCCTGACACATGTTCTGGAATGTGTTCATTGCTAGAGGGTGCATTAACAGATGCCTGCATGGTATGTGTTGCCAAAATTTTAGATGACAATATAGGCACAGATGATGGGGTCAAATGATGTGATGTATGCATAGGAAGATCAGGATGGACACTTGTACCAACCCCTACTCCTCGGGCAGCTCTTGCAGTACCCTGATCATGGCCAGGAGCATCACGAGGAGGCAAATAACCTTGTAAAAATAACATATATTTTAGTTCATGACATAAAAAATTACAAAATATAAAACCATGAATGAACTTATGTTATAATTAAAGACCTCATGACAGCTTACTTGCAAGTTTTTTAATCTCTCTTTCAATATTTTAACCCTCTCTTTTATCTCATCTGTTTGAGGCACTATGAACATCAACTTAACCATTTTTTGATTGCATTTTTTTGGACCTTCTTTATCGTATCAAGAGGGTTTGCTGAATAAGCGATATCATCACAAAATATTGACTGCAAATCAGTATGGATGCTCTCCTCTACTGCTGGTTCCTTTCCCTGATCAATCGACTGCAACAAGAATATTAAAAACATTATCGAAATTAACCCAAAAAACTTATGAAAAAAAATAATAATAAAACATTTTGCTCATATCTAATTTGTACAATTACAATGAGGTAAACCTATTTGGTAGAAGTGCCTAAAGATACATTGCGATTTGTGCTCTGGGCCAGAGCCTTCTCTATACTATCAATGTCCCGCTATGACAAAAATTAAATATAAAAAGAAATTACCAAAATGAAACCAATAGACTTACAAAAAAAACATAAGAATAAAATGGTATATTGGAGTCATTAATTGGAGGTTGGGTAAAATGGTACATAGTACGTACCACCCCCATAGTAACTTTGTTTGTAACTAAGTGATTCAAATTGTAATCGATTAGCAACTCTTCCCCTGCAATTATTGATTTTATCGCACATACGAATACATAGTTTCCCTCACGCGCCTCAAATATGTAATTGGGTTGCTTATTTGTTGACCCAGGTCATGTACGGTTTATAAACCCTGCAATATTCCCTGATGCTTTTGGCCTTCCGTCAATGTACATAGTCACTCCTTTATTTTGATCCTTATCTTTTAGTTGTATATAATTTGCTGACAGTGCATATCTACGCATACTTCGTGTATATCGAACTAGTTGCATCCAATCTTTGTAACTATAACAGGGTCCTGTTGGGAGAAAATTATGTAATCAACTTTTCGATAGATTACACAACTAGGACTTCATCCACAACTATGTGAGATGTAAATCTCTCCTCTCGAAAAGGGGAGGCGTCCTTCTTACTGTTGACAAAAGCAACAATAAAACAAACAAGTAATTACAAAATGTACACAATACTTACGAAGTGGGGGGTGTGTTACATTCATCCTTCTCTCTTTTTTCCGAGAAGATGTTTACAATGCTTCACTGTTGGAAGTTTTCAATTGACAATAACTTTAAACTAACAACGAGCAGTAATGCCAATACCTCTATCTTGTCAAAGCAAAGCGTAGAGGTACCAAAAGTGATTAACAGTAAACTAGTAAAATAAAAGGGAAAGCTCACAAAGGCACAAAGTTATTCCGTAGCTTTTTCAATGGTGGATCTGTGAAAAGTGTGTCATTTGTCACGTTAGAAGCACAAAATCTTCTTAGACGCAACAATTCCTCGAATAGTATGAACAATTACAAGTGCAAAGTCTTGTAGATCATCCAACCAAATTATCAAAGAGCATGAACAATTACAAGCACAAAGTCTTGTAGATCATTCAACAATAGCATCCAAAGAGCGTGAATAATTACAAGCACAAAGTCTTGTAGATCATTCAACCGAAAGATAAACAAAACACAAATTAAAAACTAAATAAAGGATGTAACACAAAGTTTACATGAATTACTTAGAGTCCTTCAAATTCCATAAGATAATCACCACCAAATGAGATCAATTCATATAAGTATCGAATCCAACACAAATTCTGGTTTGCAATCCTCTTCTTTATTGATCAAATTTCATTCACAAAGCATGAACACAAAGTTTCACAATTCTGCTTCAAAAAGGGCAGCACCTTGTTACAAAATACTAAAGGATGAATTTACAATAGAAATCCCTCACATTATATAGAAAGAGGGATGGAAAAAATTAGGAAACTAATTGAGGAAATCAAGGAAAGTTCGGTGAGCGATTATAGGAGATCTCACTTAACTTGGACCAAAGTCAAAGTGTAATTTGTTTTCAAAAGATCACATCTTCGAACTTGGTGCAATTACAATTTATAAAAAGACATTTAAGATGTCAAGAAATATTTACAAGATGCATAAAGGGATGCACCGAAAACTTCTAACACTGGAGATCAGGAACCTTCTTCATGTTTCCTTGCTTTGGGCATGAAAGTCTTCATATTTCCTCCTGGTCTCCTACATGAACTTCTCATCTGGACCAACAGTGTAATCCACAATGGTGTGAATTCTTGTGATCGATCTCATGGCAGATGAGTGAACCTTCTTGCACCTGTCAAGATGCATTTTCAGGTTATCCAATGTGATCCTTGTATCATAAATGATGTTCAGTGAGGCTTCTGAAAAGTTTGAACCATCAATCAACTTCATGATGGCTTCTTTGAAGATCTGAGATATTTCTGTGGTTGGCAGGAAGATACGATTCTCTTGAAGAAGTTTCCTTGGCAACTCCTTGATACCTTTTTCAAGAATAACACGATGTCCTTCGACATCTTCCTACACTTGGTGGAGATCTACCATAAGAGATTGAATTACTTGAATTCGATGTTTCAAGGATTCTCTTACCTCAATGAACTTCTCCTTGTCAGGAATTACCCCGATTTCCACCAGTTTACTGAGCCTTACCTGCTTCATCTGTGACCACGATAGTAAGTATTTTTCCATATCTCTGCGCTCCTAGGAAAGTGCACTTTTTTCTTTATCACTTGCTTTGTGGTGAGCTTGGCCAACAAGCTAGTTTTCTCATCCGCAACAATTATGATCTGAGATCCGCATTCTATGATCTTCTCAATGAAATCATACAACACTCTACCTTTGGAGGTGAACTTCTCAGCTTTCTTGACAGCTAGGTCCTCAATACTTACCACAGCCAGTGGTTGTGCATTAGTTGGAGATCCTGCAAGTCTCTTTACAATAGTGGCATAATGCTCTGCCCTCTGCTTGTAAATATTGCGAGCTCGCTCCATTTTATCCAGTCTTCCAACCAAGATATCCAATGTCACTTGTGTGTCAGCCTTTGCACTTTCATTGGTAACCTTGCCAAGCTGGACTTTTGTCATTGTGTAGTCTTCCATATTGACATCACCTTCTTCTTGTGGTGGTATGCCAATCTCTGCATACTTTTGGCCAGTCTTGTCAATGTTTAGCCTTGAGTATACTTTTTCCTTTTTCTTCCCTTTAGCCTTTGGAGGGACTATCTCTTCGAGGTTGAGCTCCTCTTGAGAGATCATTTTCTTCTTCCGCTTCGACACTTGAGATATCAGCCAAGGGGGAAGAAAGGAGGTGTGAACTTCTGGATTCACTATCAACTCAGTTGTCATCGTCACTTCTAAAGTTATTGTCACATCTGAAGTTACCATGGGTATTGTGACAATAGGAGAAGTGTCTGTCATCATTGCTCCTGTAGATTGCACATTGAGCTGATCACGCATTGACTCATTCATGAAACGATTGAATTCATTTTTAGAAGTGCTATCATACGTTGGTGAAGATAGGCTAGGAATGGATGATGGAGGACTTGACAGTATATCAATCGTATGAATGCTTGTCATTGAGGGAGTATCAAGTGGGGTTGAGGCTGCAGGAATAGTGGATATCTCAATTGCAGGAATGCATATGGTAGGAATGGGTGACGAGGGAACAGGAGGTGGAGGAGTTCTTGAGCTTGGAGGGGTATGAGAAACACTGGAAATCACAGGTGATGAGGTTCTAGGAATTTCCTCAACTACATTCTCAGGAGGAGTAATTCTTTCTTGATCATGACTGGGTTCCTGTTGATCACCCTCTTGTCTCTCCGATTCTAGTTCACCTTCAGAATCACCTTTAAATTCTTCTTCAGAATCTTCTTCAGACTCTTGCCCACTTTCAGAAACCTCTTCGACATCAGAGTTTGCTTCTGCTTAATCTTCATCTTCAGCAGATTGATCACGAGAAGTACCTTCTTCATCGGAATCTATCTCCTCTGGAATGGAATTTTTACCTTTAGAACGAGATGGATTGAATTCTGTGGTTTCTCCTTCTGGGATGGACTGGGTATCTTTCTTGCCAGCAGTAAACTTGATCCTGGGACCTCTTCATGAAGAAGTGGGAACAACCACTGATTTATTTTTCATGCAGAGTTCTTGCTGTCGGCGAGCCTCTGCTTCAGATTTTTCTCCTTCTAAATATGTTCTGAAACTTTTCATTTCATAACCATGCTTATGTAACCATTCTGCAGTATTGGCTAGGATTGGCTTTAATCTCTCTCTCATGCTGGTAATTTCTTTCCTAGACCATTGAATTGCAGGCAACGGTCTTTTAGAGACCTCTTGTTCATCATAGAGAGCATTCATGATATCCCCAGGATCTACAAAATCCTCTGGTAGGTCAGCAATATCAAGGTCTCCGATCTACTGAACAATCAACCTGCAATAGTCCATTTTGCGAATGGCTTCTTCATCTCTACAATTAGTCCAAATGTCTTCAAAATGATACTTGTGATGATGATCCTTTTGTAGTTTCTTTCTGATATCTTGGTAATCAAAATCAAACCTATACCTGTAGGTCTTGATTGTCATGATCTGCATTTCAACATAAAAAAACTTGGATTTTTGTATAGTTGGGATAGTATATTTTCTGATTGTCAGTGGGAACTTGAATCCACGCTTGTGGTTACCTCTGCGTTCTTTATGCACTGAAATCAGCTATCTGCATGTTTCGATGAGAACCCACTTATCCGAAGGATAACGTGGTAGCATGTAAGGACAACCAGTGTAGCACCCTACTCTCAAATATGTAAACATTGGGAATTGAAGAAATAGGCATCCAACTTTACTTACCACCTTATAAGCCTCCTCAGATACCCTCCTCCTTTTGAGAGCTGGATCAAAATTGAAAAGCAAAGGTGTGAAGAAAGCATCAGTAACCAACCTGAAGTGATGGAAGCTTTTCTTCAATTCCAGTTGATAGAAAAATCTATACACAGGTACCATCATCCGATTCCCTTTTGTAGATAGACTTGGGAATTGTCCCATTACAGCTGCTGCGTACACTAGGTAAGAAGTCATATAGAATTTCAATGTGGAAGGAGCATTGATTAGCTGCTCATGTATTTCATCACTGATATGTTTTCCCCAGTCAATGTGCACCTTTTGTGAAATATTCCCCTTAATTTTTTCCCAAATTTTAACACACAAATCAACAACCAATCACTGATTAGCGTTAGCTCCAAATGCAAACCAGCATGGAAAGTAACTCTAACCAAGAATGTTCACCAAGATCCCAATGTGGGCGAGGTGATAGCATATGGTCAGAGGATCATTAGGAATAAACTAAACTGAAATTACAATTCATCTACTGATGCAGGCATCCACAAGCAGTGGGGATACTCCACTTATTCAGTGGGTA
This sequence comes from Sequoia sempervirens, assembly GCA_007258455.2. Lineage (NCBI taxonomy): Eukaryota > Viridiplantae > Streptophyta > Pinopsida > Cupressales > Cupressaceae > Sequoia > Sequoia sempervirens. The sequence continues at coordinate 219,822 of VDFB02274054.1, forward strand.
AGATTATTACATTATTAAAGGCGGCAAGCCAGCCATTTAAATCCTCACTTCCACTTATTAACGTTGGGGGGAATACTGTCCACACAACCACTTATAACGTGGGGGGAAATTACAAACAAGATATAAGTTTATTCTAAAACTCAACCACTCAATTGTGGGAGTGTAAAACAGATATAAAATTGCAGCAAGTAAAGGAAGAGTTGTTAGTACTACTAACTAGCTTTACAAAGAATAAGAACAGCTGCAAATAGAATAGATAATCTTCCAAGAACATTAAACAGTTAGAGTATCACTTCCTCTAACATTTACAATGATATAAGATGAAGAATTGAAGCTCAAACCAGCATTATATCAAAAACTAACAAGTCTGATATAAAAATCTGCAATCTGGAAATGTCTATCAGCAAACAGCAAACTCATAAAAATGATCACAACTCCTTCAATATACCTCTGAATTGAATGAAACGAAATGCAAAGTCTCTTTGGAGGATAGGCGCCCAAACTCAAACCACAAAACTGCATCATAACTCAAGATATTATTTTGCACGAATCCCAAAGCACTCTCAAGATGGTACGACCCTCAAGAGGGGCGATTTCTCTTGCTAAAAATCAAATAATTGGAATTAAATTCTAAAATTCTCCAAATATGATCGCCATTAGCATAGAATTGCAAGGATCAAATACCCATAACCAAAATAAATTCACATCAAAAGTTGTAAATGAAAAACACCTTCAGCTGTGTATACACCAGCAACATTAAAACTGAAATTCTCACCAAAATTCACCAACTTTGAAGCACAATCTGCTAGTCTGATTGAGAAGCAGCAATAATACCAACTAGGTGTTATCTTTCAAACATGAAATTGGATTGGAACTAGGAGGTAAGCATCCCTCGAAGTAGAAAACAAGTTGTCATTCCGACAACATAACATTAGCATAAACATTCGATAATCAGCTCTTCAAACAACAGCAATATATAAGCTTTAATTGGCAAATGAAGCAACAAGAACTCTTCAAATTCCAAGAAGTTGAATCACTTCAACTTCCAAAAGGGACGCCACCTTTTTGCCTCTTACTTTTTTTTGAAATAATAAAATATCATTCAACTTCCCCTTTAGGCATCCATTTCATTTTGCAACAATAAAGCATTTATTAAATAATTAAATGCTCACTTGACCCCTTTATGTCCCCTTCTTTAAAACAACTTGAAGTCATCAAGCCTAGGCGTGGGGTACAACTTCAAGACATGAAAATTGACTAAGTCTGAAACTCAGTCCAAGGAGAAAACCAAACCCAAAGCCAAACTGAGACTGATGGATAACAAGATGACTTGAGTTGAACTGCTGATGATGCCACTACCAAAATTAGACTTACTAAAAATAGTAAATACCTAGAAATGCCACAAACCTCCAAGCAAGGAAACCCTAATTTCACTTTTGATCAACCTACGGATTTCCAGAAATAGGCTATCAGTCAAAGAAGAGCGTATGGCCAAAATGGGGACATTACATTTTGTCTTCTTAATCCTGATGTATTCATACATCCAATCATGAAAGGTGGATGATTCTGGAAAGCCTTTTATTCTGCTTAAAAATGTGATCATATCTTTGATGTCATCCTTGAAATCACTTCGCAGGAGTCCCTTTGGCCATCTAGAAACAGATTGTCTAGGATTCTTCAACCATTGGGTGTTTATTAGGTTTTTCGCCTTGTTGGGATCAGCGTCAAAGACTTCTTGTGCTTTTTGTATAGAAATGTCAATGTATTTCTCCATATGAGGAACCTTAAACACAATGTCAAAGGAATCAGGGTTGAGTCTTAAAATCTCGTGCCCAGAAGAATCAATCACACTTCTCCTTTCTTTGATGTAGTGAGATGCCACTTGAAGGAAAAATTTTGTATTGTGTGCAGCAGTAGGGAAATGCAGGTTACTGTGTACAATTTCTCTCATTGGGTCAGGAAGAGGCTTCATCTTTGTTTGCTTCACAAAATCAACCAAGTCTTGATGGCCAACTTCTATGTCTTTTATTTCTTCCACCTTGGAGACCACTATAGTCGGAAGATAGCCACCTTGATATTTATATTTCATTTTACCTTTCACTTTTGAAGAAGACAGAGGTTTACTGTAATTCATCAAGAGTGACTGAATCTTTGATCAATCAACTTTGAAGATCCTGAAAAGAGACTGCAAGGTGTCGAGCTAGAACAAACATTAGTCGTTAAATAGCATGGGAATGCTCAAAATGAGCAACAATGATGGGAAAGCGTGGAGTGGATGACAAAGAACGCAAAACGATGCACACAATGGAAGGAGCAAGGTTCAGGACTGAATTGGGCAAGTTTGGAGTACTTCTGGAAAAAATTGTGAAAAGTGTAAGGGCACACTTTTTCAGTGCCCTTACATTTTGAAGGATTTTGGCTTTGATGTAGGGGTGCTGAAAAACATCGCTCCTACAATTTTTAGTGTTAGAATAAATTTCAAAATGCAAGGGCACACTTTTTCAGCACCTTTGCATTTGAAATTTAATTCTGGAAACAGATGCAATGATGCTTAAAAATTGTGCTTGGGGTTTTTGAAGCATGAAACACATGAAGTCAATATTTGGTGACCTATATTGGATTGCATTTGAATTTCCTTTCATCATATTTTTACAACTGAACAAAAACTAGGCTACTTTACTCACAAAACGTGAGTTTCTTCAATGTTCACTGCACCAAAATATTTGTTAAAAGGGCTACGTAGAAAGACACTCAAACAGAAACGTTGGAGTGAAAGAATGAAAAGAAAAAATAGTGGGAGACGAGAAACACACCAAAACGAGCCAAAACAAACATTGTGTGAGGGTGCATCAGGAGAACGCACAAGGATAAGAGGAAGATGCCACACAAAAGTGCGATGGAGAGGAAGCAAGGAAAAATGCGCAAGAACAAGAAAAGCGAGTAGAGAAAAAGAATACGTGTGGGAAGAAAACAAAGATAAACGCATATGTAAATCCCTAGATATATAAAAAAAATAATGAAGGAGAATGAAGAGAAAGCAAGGAGAATGACTTACCAAGAGAAAAAGCAAAATTTGCTTGAGAGGAACTTCAAATTTCTCAAAAATGTGATTTGTAGTTTGAAGAGAATTTGCCCAGCATGAAGAAATGAAGTTGAAGATCATAAACAATGAAAAAGGAAAAATAAAACACTTTTAAGTAAATGGGAAACCCAAAAACCTAACTCAAGTTGAGCAATTAATTTAGGCACAAAAAGTGGCACGATGAGCGAAAAAAGTAAAATGCATGAAGAAATGCGCAAAGGCAAGAAAATGACTAAGTCAGGAGAAAAAAGTGTACTAGCGCACTTTTTCAGTGCTCTTACACTTTGACAGAAATCACCTTTATGCAGGGGCGCTGAAAATCATCGCCCCTGCACTTTTTATACTTAGCCAATTTTTGGCTTGTGAGTAGGAGCGCACTTTTTCAGTGCAACTGCACTTTTCACAATTAACTAAGTATGAACAGTGGGACTTCACGAAGGGGCTCGTTTCAAAGGTCTTCATGAGGCGAACATAGGGGGATGCTCAAAATGAATGTTTGAGACTTTGGAATGCATTTCGAGGTGGCATGAAAATCACCTTGTTTTGCATGCTTGAACTTCACAAATCCTAGGAAATAGACAAGTTTCGTAGGGGGATTATCCATGGAACGAGCTCTGCTAGATTCCGTGATAATAGGTCCAAAATACTCCATCAATTTAGTAACTTTGTTGTAAATGACCTTTATGCCGTCCATGCAAAATAGGCCCAAACCATGTAATGATGATGGTGCTATGCAATATATCCTCTCGTTGACACAAAAATTAGTGTTTATTGGAGGAAGTTCCTTGGGTACCCATTGTTTTCGTAGATGTTTGTACCTCAAGGGCACTTTGACACTAGCTATGCTCTCATCATCATAAGAACATGACCCCCCTTCAACAAGAAAAAACTCCATGCGTTTACATAATTTTCTTCTAATCTTTTGACCTCTAGTTGATCTCCCTCTTTTAGACATACTACATGTCTCGCTTTCCTCTTCTCTTCCTAAATTTCCCTTGCTCGAGGAAGACAGATTTGAAAAATACCTATTTGGTGGTACCTGCACTCATAAGGATGTTGGATGAAGTTCTTTCATGGTGATGTGATCCCAAGGTGACATTATGATTAATCTATCATTTCATCGCTAGAATTTCACAGGTTATAAGGTAATCAAGTCTTAATAGATTGCAAGCTATTGTTACTACCGTCCAAATGTGTCCATCCCAAATCAAATCTACTTAACATTTTAACTCCCAAACTTTGTAACAAGTGTTAAATGTGACTATGGTTCACCAGTTACACAACCAAGGCCTCAAATGTATTCTCTAATTGTAATCAAAGGACTTTTTCTCTTCATTCAAGTAAATAAACTTGAAGGGAAACACCACCAAGTGGTTTATTGGACACCTACATGACTAAAAATAGCAACAAATTTACATTTAATTTCCATATGTCTAAGTGGTTAATGGGGAGGGAGTGTGTACTAGGCCTGGTGAAGTCATCATAAGGTTTACGCTTTGGCAATAATTTTTTTTTTAGGTCATATTAAATCTTCCTATGTCTAATTGCTACGAGATTTTTGGTATGTTTTAAGGTAGGGTGATTGATGAAAGAGCCCAAAGACTAGCCTTTCTCCATGGTATCCAGGTACACATAGCAACAGTCTTCTCTTATACGGTTGGACATGATTTAAAGAACTTAGCTAGGAATTATTCATTTAACCTAAGGTTTTCTCATAACGCCATCATTGGAAAAGTATGATCAAATTCTTCTATTATGAAGAATTGGTCTATGTGCCTCTAGTAATCACTATAAATGTTTGTAAGGATAAAATGACTAATTGCATCAAGTAGGAGAGAATCAACTTTGAGTTCTTCAAAGATTATATTCCTCTATTCATAATTTTTAAGGGTTGTGTGTGGAGGAGGTTATCACTACCAAGAAGGGAGGAGACCTTTTCCTTGTATTCTTTTATAATTTTCATTATTCTTATTTATTTTACACCTACATTTACAAATACACATACATATGCATTTACTGTTTTCATTTATTTCTCATGTAGTTTAATAGTTTGATCAATTTCATATTATATGTGTTGAAGAATTTAGAATTTCAATTACATTAATTTATGGATATGTTGTATCTATAACACTACAAAACCATATGCTCTTTGTATTTACACTTGCATTTAGAAATACACATTTATATACATAGATATAGATTTCTTTAATGATATGTTGCATTTATTGTTCTAGGAGAGAATCTAGTAATTGCATTTACATTTACATTTAAAATACATATACATACATACATATATATATATATGTGTTGATGATGATGGCTGTATTATATCATTATATTTAGTGTTGAAGTAACCCATTAGATGCTACATATGGATAAAATTCATAAAATGAGATCTCCCATACATGTTTTGTTGAAACCCTAGGCTTGAACCTCTCATTTCACATGCTTTTCTTCACAAAACTATTGAGGGACAACAACTATACCTTCTTTATTTCTCATCCTATGCCTATTCATGCATCCCTACAATTACAACAATATCCATGGGGCCTCTTACACAAGCTATAGTAATCACAAAAAGTGTAAGAGCCCCTTTATATCATGTTTCGACTACAAAACCCTCAAAAATAGGGTAACTCAGATTATGATTTGTTGGTGAGCTATATCAACAAAATCATTAGCACTAGCTCATTCTTGGAGTCTTTTGAAAGAGAAGCGAATCAGGTGGCAATTAAGTACAAACCTTATAGTGTCAAGGTGAATGAGGTGATAAATTTTGATTGGCCAATTGATGAAGAGTACTAGAAATGGGTAAATGTATATTTAATTGAGGAAGAGTGAAAAAGAGTAGGCTGCTAACGGTTGACAAATCAACTATTGCAATTACAACAAATTTTGGTTTTTTTTTGGTGACAGTCTAGGTGCAGAATTCTTGAAGTTTTTTGTTGCTGCATCAACCATTCTCAGCGGGCATGATGAACAAGAAGATTCTCTGGGGAGATTGTTGTTGTAACAAATTTTTGGAATATCACAAGGTGGTCTAATTGGCTAGTGACACGTGTGCTTTCTGGCCCGATGCTTGTTTGCTCCTCCTTTTTCTATAAGAAGGATTTCAAGGCCAGAAGTATGGCTTAGCAAGTTAGATATTTTTGGTCAAGTCTAGATGAAGTTGCAGAGCAAATTGTAAAGTCTGATGGTTTTAGGGAAAATGCAATTTAGGTTTTGAGTCATTCTATAGTAGGTTTTGAATTCATGGGGATTTGATGACATGACGATGCTGGGATTTGAATTGATATGGTTATTCAAACTCATGTCTCTCCATTGTACAAGCATATCTACATTTTTGAATAAATGATCAAGGGTTGTTTAGTTCATCTCCAACGTTTATTGGTGTGTATGATTCTTGTTTAAGGTTTAATTCAAGGAATTAATGAAAATGCTTGAATGGGATTGTAGGTGGATATGTTCTGTATAAGCTTCTTTTTTTTTTTGTCTTATCTTATACCATTTTATGAGAATGGAGGTTCCAATGCACGAGAAGATCTTTGGAAACTAGGCATGAAAGAATTGAGAAGGTTAAAGAGAATGGGGTGCCAAACTTACAGTACTCATTGACCCTTGGTTATTGATTTTCCCTGAGTGCCCTCAACCTCATCCTCGACTCTGGTATTGACCTTGTTTTCACTCCTCCAAACTCTTCCTCGGCGCTGATATTGACCTTATTTTGACTCCTCCAAACTCTTAAAATTCGGTACGGTATTGACCTTGTTTTAACTCAAACTCTTTGTCGATTGTTGAGAAGTATTTGACTTGTTTCACTCCTCAAACTCTTAAATGCGGCGATATTGTCCTTGTTCTCACTCCGCCAGCGATGCGATCGTGTTTGGTATTGCGACCTTGTTTTAACTCAAACTCTTCCTCTGCACTGGCATTGACCTTGTTTTAACAACTCCAAACTCTTCCTCAGTGCTGGCATTGACCTTGTTTTCACTACTCCAAACTCTTTCTCGGTGCTGGTATTGACCTTTCACTTCTCCAATTTGATGAGCTACAACTTGGTTTCGTTAGGTTTTAGAGTATGTTAATTAAGTTCAAAATTTTGGCGCCATTTAGCTTGGTTTTAATATTCTACAATATAGTTAAGTATATATTAGCTATATTTTACATAATAAATAATATAATTATTCAACTTATTATAATTATATATTATATTCTTTAACAAAATTATTAAATAAGTATAAAATTATTATAATTAATAATTAATAATAAGTATATTTTTATATAATACAAAATATAATTAATATAATATATATTTAATATAATAGTAATATATATTAATATGAGAGAGAGAAACTAAATTTTGATTGGTTGTTTCATGTCAAAAATCCAAGGATGGCATGTGTCCTTGGGGAGTTATGCTCAAGGTAGCATGCCATTTGATTAAAGATATGATAATTCTCCTTTAAGACCTCTTCAATATACCCATTCCACACTTAAGGAGACAAAGATAAATATAGAGAAGAAAATATAGAGAGAGAGGGAGATAATGACAAGCATACAAATAGAAAGGGAGACAAAGAGATAGAGAGGGGTAGAGAGATAAAGAGATAAGGATGAATAGATAGAGATATAGGGAGGGTGATTGATATATCTCTCCCCGTCGCTCTCTATATCTCTGCTCTATCTGTCACTCCACACTCTTCCCCTCTGTCTGTTGACTATCTCTCCCTCTCCCCTTTCTCTCATTCCTCCCATCTCTCCCTCTATCTCTCCCTGCTCTATATCTCTATCTCTGTTTCTCTTTTTATTTTCCTCTCACTCCTCTCTCCTATCTCTTTCTATCTATATCCTTTCTCTCCCTCCCCCCTCTCTATCTCGGCCATCTCTCCCTCCCTATGGAGCCCATATCCATCGACTCTCTATCTCCACCTCTCTTCCTTTTCTCTTCCCATATATCTCCATCTCTCTTTCTCTTCCTATATATCTCTATCTCTCTCTCTCTTTCTCTCCCCATATATATTAGCTTCAGAAGCCATGCAAGCATACAATAGTATATGTTGGTAAAACTAAATGCAAGTGTTTTATTAAACTATAAGTAACACTTATCTTTCTAATGTCAAGCCTTCTTATAAAAATAGTGTTTTATTAAACTATAAGTAGATTATTGTCACCACTCTTCATTCAACATGAAATGCCAAATGTAGCGATTGTTTTGTTGCTTTTGTCAAGTTTCATTAACCAAGCTATTTACTAGGTAGAATAAAGTTGTGTTATGACCCTTCATCTCTTTAAAATAATTAGACAATATTAGCGAGATCAGGAAGGGGAGAAAACTAAACTCCTTCAAAATAGGGGTAGTTGTGGGTTTGTTGGTTTTCTTTGTATACTATATTCTTAGTTCCTCTAGGATAAATAAGTAACTTTAGATCATTTTCTTAGTTGTGTATCCTAACTAATATAGAGTAAGCTTTTTCATTTTAATTGACTACTACATAATAGTTTATGTGTTGAAAGAATTGTTTCCATTCTTTGTAGTTTTTACATTGGAATACAAATCATATTTAATTTTATGCCAATATACTTCTTTCATAAAGATATTTGTTTGAAAAAAGTGCTTCATAACCCATCTAATCAAATCATAATTAACCTATCAAAAAGGCAATA
>VDFB02274054.1:238440-258318 GCA_007258455.2 Sequoia sempervirens
AGGAGGGAGAGACATGAGAGAGAGACCTAAGAGAGGGAGAGGGGGTAGGAGGGAGATACTTGAGAGAGAGAGGGTAGAGGGTTTAAGGGTTAAGGGTTAATGGTTTAGGGTTTAGGGTTATGGGTAGTGATGGAACTTCAAATTTTTGTTCTCTGTGTTCTATTTTATCCTGCCTTGTGTCTCTGGTCATCTATGGTGTTTTCGAAAAGCCTAAGGTTGGTGTTTTACCTTCATCTTCATGTAAAACCCTAGTGTTCATCTTACACCTTGGATGTGATCTATTTGGCCGTTACTTTTTGGGAAGGCTTTAAAATGACTTAAGCCCCATCGCTTTGTCTAGGTTGGGCCCCATTTTGCTTTATCGTTTTATTTCTTTCGCCTAACTTTATTTTTCCTAAGTCTTTTGTTGGTCCCGTGTTCCCTCGTTAAAACAACTTATGTCATTGTTTGTTGTCAACCTAGTGATGTCCCCTTATTCCTTTAGGGGAGAGGGCCAGTCGTGTAGGCTAACTTTCTCAGCATGTAGCAATTGACTAGAATATCATAGAATCTTCATTTTAAAAAAAATGTAGACTAGTCTCTTATTTATCTATAACTAACGTTTGGAGGCGCAACTCATCATGCAACTCACCACATCAGCAGATCTTTTGAGAAGTGTCTAAAATTTGACTTTTTAAAGGTTCAACCAAAACTTAATCATGGAACCCCCAATAGTTGAACCAAAAAAATATCATATGTTGCTTGTAGAATATGATATTTTTATTTAAATTAAAATTAATATACAACCTAAGTGGACCAAATAATTATTGATAACCATAAATCTTTGATATCTCTACCTTTTATATTGAACACATATGGACTAATAGTTGAACACAAAAAATCTATTTGTTGTTATAAAAACAACACATAATGATTTAAAATACAACTTATATTGAACAAAAATGGACCAATAGTTGAACTATTATAAAATAGGTGCCTCAACAAAGATATCTCTTGGCGTATTTTGTATATATTAATAAATTATATATATATGCTAGTAGCATTTGCAACACAACATGAAAGACAAGATTATAATTACTTTTAGTTATAGAATTATAATCCTAACCCTTCTAATTTTTAAAATCCATAAAATATTTATTATCTATTTAGTTTTACTAATTATCTAATACAATTAAATTAAATTAAATATTAAATTAATTAAACAATTATTAATTAGAATTTTAGAATAAATTAACAAATAAGATCTATATAAAATCAACTTTTCTATTTTTTTTCTTTGTGTCCAAATCATTTCATTTTCAAAATTATACTAAATTCTAGATATCATAATTAAACACAAAACTTTATTCTATTCTAATCCTAACCCTAGTTAAACCCTAACCCTATTTGGACTCTAACCCTTACCCTAATTGAACACTAAATCTAATTGTAATTGACCACTAATCATAATTGAATTCTACCCCTAACCCTAACCCTAACTCTAACTAAACCATAAACCTAACTTTAATCAAACCCTAACCCAAACCTACTTGATTCATAATCCCAACCCTAACCCAAACCCTAATTGAACTTTAAAACTAACCTTAATTAAGCATTAACCCTAATTGAATGTTTATTGAACACTAGTCCTAATTGTACCATAACCCTAACTTTGAACTACAGTTGAACTCTAATCCTAACCCTAACACTAATTCTTATCCTTTAAATTGAACCTTAACCCCAACCCTAACCTTAACCTTAACCCTATTTGAACTCTTATTGAATTCATAACCTTAATTAAACCCCAACCTCATCCTCAATCCTAACCCAAATTTAACATTAATTGAACCCTAAACCTAACCCTAAGTGAACACTAATCCTAATTGAACTCTAACTTTTTAGTTGAAAATATTAAAGTGCCTTAGATTTTCCCATTCATCGTCATTTATCATTCTATTCCTAATAGAACTCCAAAAATTTATACTTTTATAATGTTTTAATACACACCTAATATTAAGGGTTTAGAGTTTAAGGGTTAAGGGGTTTAGGGTTAAGGGAGAGAGATAGAGGGAGTGAGTGAGTGACCCATTTACATATTATTCTTTTATTCTTACGCTAAATATTTAGTTACCCATTTACTGTTAGTAAAATGACCCAAGGATTTAATAGAATGGACTACTCATATAATACCTTGCATTATGGAGCTCAATTCTCTGATATATTACTACTTATCAAATCCTTTGTAAATAATTGTAAACTTATGACTCCATTTAAGCATTTAATTGATTTTCTTGAATCAAAGCAAAACATAGACACACAATTGAACAAATTCTCAAAAGAAGAATGACAACATCATTAACATTTCATTCAAAATTCACTCAAATCCACATAAGGAGAGAAAATATATTAGAATTATATGTTTATTCATGCTTATAAGTCATATCTGCATACAATTTAAGATAATTTGCATATATTCATCCAAAACTCAAAACAGTTTATTTATTCTATTCCATCCACTTGGGGTTTTAATAGCCAATGGTACCATAGATATCACTTCTTCATCAGAGGACAGATCAATATCTTTCTACCCATATATTCAACTCAAAACCTAGCTAGAGCTTTTCATCAGTTCTCTCCCTACAAATGAGCCTTGAATTCCCTTTTATATGACAAAGGAACAACAAGCTTTGGGCTCAAATGTAATTTCACTAGAAATTTTCATTTGAATAAAATCTCCATTGCATTTTACTTTCATTTCAAAACTTCCCACACGTTGAATCTACAAAACATAGTGGCGCACAAACTGGGGAAAGCTAAAGTTGTAACTACCATCAGAAAAGGGAACACAAATTGTCATCAATATCCCCTTTGTCGCTATCCACACAAAAAACCAGGCAACCAAATTGCCACGAAGGCACCACAACAACTTCTTATTTACCCGCCACCCTGCCCTTACCAACACTCAGACCCCGGTATACACACCCGCTTCTAGTTGTTGCCCAATATGGTAGACCCTCAACCTCCTCTTCTTTCTTGTCCTTGCCCAATATGGTTCCAGTCAGTCTGCTTGGGGTTTTAATAGCCAATGGCACCACAACTATCACTTCCTCATCAGAGGGTAGACCGTGATTGAAGAGAGGTAAATAGCGACAGTAGTCAGAGTTGGTCTTGGTTACATCATCAAAAGTGTTGCTCATAAGGTCAATGGGCGACTGTTGGCATCTAGAGGAGCCATGCCCATACCTTATTTTCCTATCGACACTAGTAATAGAGTGCACTAACTGCTTGCCTTTTTCATCTACTAGTTGAGAAGCAACATCCTGGAATTGCAACCTTCTATTGCATCTAGTGGGCACAAGCCTGGGCTTGTCAACCAAAGCACCTTCCTGAATAGTAGGAGTGAGCTTTTTTGAGCTCAAACGAACAAACCTCCTTACTGACTTACTCATTTTCTCTTCTCAGACAAGCACTCAAACTTGATTAGACTCAGCCCATAAAGTGCGCTAACTACTACAAGAATGACACTATTAGCAATTAATTCCTCTTGTATTAATTGTGCGAGGTAATGGAAACCTTCATCAATGCTTAGTAAAAATTAATGTGCAAACATGGCAATTTGGCGGCATGTGTACTATCACTGTTTAACTAGAGCTGCATGAGAATCCAAAGATCACCCTTCATGATTACCAACAACATCTTCACACAGATTGAGATTGATGTGACTACACAAGCAAGGAATAATTCATTAATGCTTCACCAAATGTATGATAAAACGACCACCATGTGCCATTTTCCAACTTTGAATACTGCCCGCTGATCTCCTGAAGAGTTGGTAGATCAAACAGTTTATCTCGGGCTAACTCTGTTTGACATCCAACGAAGCATCGTTCACCTTCCTCATGACCAATAACATTATTCCATCTTGGAAACCAAATACCATGTTGGCAGGTCCTATGTACTTTGCAAACTGAACGGCTGGAGCTATGCATCACAATCTCATTGACCTCGCGGCTTTTAACCAACCTTCATCTTCCTCCTGCGAGCTAGCAGGGAACATTACATTAGCCTTTGATCTTGGTTGTCAATCTAAAACCACGGGTTATGAGCTCAATAGTGGAGATTGGGCCCCACATTCCATACAGGACACACATCTGCCTTTTGCTGACCTCGCACCAAATAACAAGGTGACACCTTAGGTCTGCGAGTTGGCGGGGTACGATCAAGATCTTCTCCCATATCTTCAAATCTGAAAAACCTACACATTGTACGGTTAGTATTTAATGAAAGGCTTTGGCTAAGCTATCGGCGACATGACCACTGGGGTTAATGGCTTAGGCTTACATCACCAGATTTAAATTAAAACCCAACTTTGATTTTAATACTTTATTTCCTCCGCAGGGTTTTATTTCCTAAGTCTCAGTTGGCCCTGTGTTTCATCTTTTAGAAAACAACTTATGTTGTTGTTTATTATCTGCCTAGTAATGCCCACTTCTCCTTTTAATGAATGTTTTATTTTGCAAGGGTTGATTTAGTGTTGTTGTTGATCTATTTCCTACAGATATCAATGGTGCCCGCCATCCCATGATTGGGAATTGAAGGATCGCGAAATCACGGGCGAGCGCCATGTGTCTTATTTGGGGGATCAAATTTGTGCTATCAGTGACCAAATTCCATTTGATCTGAGTTGTTCCCTGCCATCCTGTGATGGTGCTTGGGTTGATTGCGAAATCATGGGCGAGTGCCATGTTTCTCATCCGATGAAGCCTAAAGAGTAAAGGAAACACTAGCCGGCTTTAAATGTATTAAGGGGTGGATTACTAAAGTGTTCTTGAGACACACATGTTCTAAATCAACAGATATGTTATAATCTCACTGGAAAAGTTGCTTGAAGGTTAACAACATGGCTGGCGACCGTGTTAAAGGAACGAGATCATTGATGCTCAGGATCAACAGTTGCCTACCATCGCACGATGAAAATTTTCAAGATTGTGATATCGCGAGAAATCGCCACGTGGACTTCCTTCATAGTGTATGGTAAGATGGGCCCCTCATCGCCGTATTGCCAATTGTGTTAGCTTGTTTTGAAGGTGGCTGTCGATGATTTGATCAAGTTGAAGAATCGACGACTCAAATTTAAATCTGCATCAAATATGGTTGGAGTCGTTCGTGCAACACAAAATTGAGCTTTAATGGTGGATGAAACACTTGCTGGTGTGATTTGATTGACAATAAAATCAATTTTCCTGCTTGGTTTGTATCACAAAGCATTCAACTATTTCATGGAGTAGTTTCAGAGCCGAAGGTAGAATTGCGAGTTTCTGCAGCCAGAATTTGGGAGTTCTGTGAATAGAGCTGTGAGTTTATTTTCTATACCTCCCGGTCATTTTGCATTTGAATTTGGGAAAGGATTAGTTGGATGTGTTGTGAGCTTGTTGATGAATGTGTTAGGGCTATAGTTTAATTATAGTTGTGAGAAATTGTAGTGTTTTCTCCTGTAATTTTCTATCTCTAGTTAGTCCTAGCTATCTGAATTATAATGTTGTAAAGAAGCCCTAGTTTGTCCGAGATGGCACCACCCAAGCAACATTTTGGCCAAACTGAATATTTGAAACAAAACCTGTATGATGATTTCCTAGATCAATTTCCCTTGTCAACAAATGATAGGAGGAAGGGATTGGTCTTAATGTGAGGGAAAATCCTAGGGGAAGGGTTAGTGTATAATTGCTCCAACATTGTCGATGCTAGGGTTCCCCTCACTAGCTTGGAATTGTTCAGATTGTGGTACAGACAGAGGAATTTGCCTCACCCTTTTCAAATGGATGGATGTATGATATGGGGAAGCTGGTGGTACCAAATGTATTCCCTGATGTAGACCTGCTTAGGGCAGTGGCTGCAAGGTATGACCCTGTTACACAGATAATCAGGGACAATGATGGAAAGGTTTTATTGAGCATTAACAAAGAAGAGGTCCAACATATTTTTGACTTGAGTGAACATAGCGAAGAATTGGTTCCTATAAATCTTGAGGAAATGAAGTAGGAGTATGCAAAGCTGAAATATTTTTTTAGATTAAGGTTGCTTCCACCTAATCTAGCTAGGGTAGGAGGTTCAAAATTTCATATCAGCCCCAGTGACCAGGAACCTTTCAAATTAAATTGTTTTTCAAACCATTTCCTAGCCACTTTCTATTCTTTATGTTAGATTTTAGGTTTCAGTCCTGGTACGGTAATGCCCATTGCTTATATGTTCATGGGGGTGCAAATACAACACCCTAAATTCTCTGTGACCTATGACTTCACTTCTTTCTTAGCTGAGAGGATGCATGAAGGGCTATCAAAGCTGCAAAACAATGATATCGACACTCAATTTTTTTGGTATTCTATGCTAATGCATATGTTTTTGTTTAAGAATGCTGAATTTTTCACTGAGAGGATGAAATTAAGGCAATCAGTTGATGGAGAAAGACTTCCAATACAGATACGGGCTGCAGATTTATCTTGTAATAAGGAAAGCAATAGTTATGTGCAATTTTATAATTGTTTTGCTTCCAGATTAAGGGCTAGATTAACGGTGAATATACCTAGGATCCCTGAGGAATTACATGATTTCGTTAGGCCAAAGGAGAGGAAGCCAAAATTGAAGGTTTACCATAACTGGGGTGACATTATCCCATACCCAGTGTAGCACTATCTTGAGAATATATGGTTTTTAGGGAGCCCCTCATATACTACCATACAATGTGCCACCAAGAGTGGGATTTGCAGAAGTTATGTGGCAGATAGGTTGTATTCATGAGGAAAACCTCACTAGAAGGGGTAAGGGAACATTTTTCCTAGATTATACAATGATGTCTGATTTTTTATTTTCAAAGGGAGGTTGGACACATTTTGATAATTTCTTTCATGATTACCATTTGAGTTGTGGACCAAAGCAGCAGCATGATCTTGATGGTTTCTTCACTCTTTTCAGACAAAGAATAAAAGCTAAAAAATTTGTGCATGAGTTCAATTTCTCTGAAGACTTGATTAGAAATGAATTTGATTTGAATAGATAAGAGTTGAACAAGGAGAAATGGATAGCTTATGGTAAGCTACTAGATGTGCACAAAATGGATCCGAAATATGATCCACTATTGGAGTTCAATCCCCACCATAAGAAAATTGATTTTCTGATGGGAAACTTCAAGGAAATTATGGGCACATTGAGGACAAAAAAGGTAAATTTAGAATTGAGTCTAGGTGTACAAGAGCAAGGTGCCAGACCAATTGAAACAAGGCCAACATACTAGCCTATGGAAATGTGGCCCATTTATAGGAGGAAAAAGGATAGTAGCACTGATGAAGAAGTGGACAGAAAAGGAAAACAAATTATGAAAGTTCCTCCACAACCAAGTCCAAAATTCAAAGTTCCTGGGGCAATCAAAATTATTGATTTATAATCATCACCAAAAGAAAATCCCTCATCACCACCATCCGAGCCAAACCCTAAGAGGCAAAGAATTGATCAACCACAAGAGGATTTGATGGATGAGATTATTGTTACCGATCAAGACATGCAAGTTGGTATGCCTTCCCCTCTTAGGCCAACTGAATTAGTTTTATCTGATTTAGATATGAAAGGTAAAAGTGTACAAGATGCAAGAATGGAGGCATGCAAGGAATTTCTAGATGACAATACATTTGTAAAAACTCATGTATTCTTGCAATTGGTATGGAGGATGAAGTTTGAAGAGTATCAAGATAAATGTAGGCAGAGAAGAGAACTAAGGCCTGACAGGTCAGACTAGGAGAATGATGAGGAGGTAAAAGCTGAATTAATGGAAGAAGTCAAGAAAATCACTCCTGAAGAAGGAAGAAAACTGCTGAGTCAGGCTGGTGTATTAATTCTGCCTGAATGAGACATTACAAATGTAATAGCCTTTAATGCTATTATGAAGTCTAAGAATCCCTTTCAAGACTCTGAAGAAGAGGTCAAGGCAACATTGCAAAACTCTGCTTTCAGTGAGGAATATGAAACTCTGGCAATTTGGGAATTGGCCCCACAAGGGAGAAAATCAGATGCTTCTAATATTAATCCAAATTTCAAGGGAGGATTGATAATAAAGAGAGCTTCAAAGACCTCAACCATTGAGGCCACTAATTTGACTGTGAATGTGGCCAAATTGGCCCAAAAAACTACTGAAAGGGAGGAAGTTGAAAAGAAGAGCTTAATGGAAAAATATAGCCTTTTGATTGAGGAGTACAACAAGATGCAACAGAAAAATGTTGAGTTGCAAACTAAAGTGGAGAGGTTTAGGTATAAGCAGATTGGGGAGACATCAAGTGCTCCAGGAACTAGTACATTACCTTCCATAGTAGGGTCAATGCCTCTTGCTTCTCCAATTGTTTCCACACTAGGATCTCCTAGTCAGAATCCTATCCTCACCCTTTCTTCAGAGGAATTTGAATAAGAAACAGAGTGCTCTGTCTATCCTACAAAGAAGTAGCTCTTGCAAAAAATTGATGAATTGCAGGCATCATTAAAGAAAAGTGATGAGGGATCTCTCTTAAAGCAAAAAAAATTTTTTACTACTGTTTTGAGGCATTTAAATGAAAAGGTTGATAGGAAATTGCTATCTATACATTCTTTATATTCTTTGCTATTAGCATCAATAAATAATATTGATAGGGATCAGGAAGTAGTGATACCAATAATTAAAAATTGGATCCCTAGGGCCAGTGATCTGGATATCATGTATAAGGCCTCAAGGTTTGATATGAATAATAGGCCCCAATCATTAAAGCCTACTCATGTGTTAGTAAAATCATTGCAAGGTTTTTAGACCTTACCAGATGACTTGAGTAGGAAGATTAGGGAGCTGGTGAAGAATTTCAATGATTGGGGTAACACATTTTTACCTGATATAATTGATGAGTAGGGGAAAATCAGGTCATTTCAACAATGGCAAGATCAAGCAAGTGATGCCATCAATGATCAAATCAATTCAATTTGTGATGACTCAGACTATGATTTGTTGGTGAGCTGTATGAAAAAAATCATTAGTACCAGCTCATTTTTGGAATCTTTTGAAAGGGATGCGAATCAAGTAGCGGTAAAATACACACCTTATAATACCAAGGTGGATGAGGTAATTAAATTTGATTGGCCAACTGATGATGATTACCAGAATTGGGTAACTAAATATTTGACCGAGGAGGAGTAAAAGGAGTGAACTACTAATAGGTGGCAGATCAGATGTTGCGGTTGCAATGGTTCCAGTTTTGTGTTGACGGCTTTCTCAGTGCAGTTTTCTTGTGGTTTTTTGCATCAACATTTCTCAACTAATATGATGAACAAGAATATTTTTCAAGGTGGCGGTTGTTGTAACAAATTTTGGAATATCACCAGGTCCTCCAATTGACTGGTGACAGGTGTACTTTCTGGCCTGGTACTTGTTTGCTCCTTCATTTTCTATAAGAATTATTTCAAGGCCAGAAGTACGTGTTAGCAAGGTAGATAATTTTTGTCAAGTCTAGGTGAAGTTGCAGAGCGAATTGTAAAGTCCGATGGTTTTAGAGAAATGCAATTTAGGTTTTGAGTCATTCTGTAACAAGTTTTGAGTTCATAGAGATTTAATGTTGTATAACAGTATTAGCATTTGAGTTGAAATCAAAAATCGAGCTCATGTCTCTCCATTGTACATGCATATCTGAACTTTGAATGAAATAACTAAGGATTTTTTTATCCATCTCACTGTTGTGGTGTGTATGATTCTATTTTAGATTTAATTCAAGGAATTAATTAAAATGCTTGAATGGGATTATAGGCGGATATGTGGTGTATAAGGATTTGATAAGTAGTACTGGGTTAGAATGCATACTGATGAAATTGTAATGCAATATTGTTAGGGATCTTATATGTGATGTATTAAATTTGTTATAAACCTCTAGATGCTTATGAATTTGACTCCTGTAATGGATATATGGTACTGATCTAAGTTTTAATTATTAGTGTAGTTCAATATTTGTTTTATCTTTGCCTAGAGCTTGCTACAAATGGCAAATCATTGACTATCTTATACAATGGATTGTGTTTAGTTATCTCACGCTCTAGATAATTGATATTATCTTATCGTGTTGAGCTATTAAGTGAGATCATCTGCTATTGTTAATGTTGTTTATAATAATGGTGCAGAGGTTGTAAACACATTAAGGGATCACCCTCCCGAGTCTTACAGAGCCCAAAGTGTAGGAGGCTTTTAAAGTCCTCGTCAGTTGGTCCAAGTCCTTCGAGCTGCCTTCGATTGGAATTAGCAATTCCATAGGTAGATTAGAAGACAAACCTGACTACATTGTAAAAAGAACCAACATACACGTCAACCACTAAACAACCACCTCTACAACTGACTTTTTAATCTTTTATGATCACATGAAACATAAAACACACTAATTTCAAAGTTGTTAAAATCACTATTGAAATGTTTTAATTTTTTGACCTTTCAAACATTAAAAAGTACATCATTAAATTAATTATGTAATGGCATAAAAATTAAAAACATCATGAATTAATTATGTAACCACATAAGTCAAATATAATTCTATCAAGAAATTAATACCAAATAAATAATATAATCGCATAACTTATACATTTCAATGGCATTGATCTTCTTCTTCATCCAACTCTTTGTCTATATCATCCGATCTAGATTCGACATTGTAAGGATTGGTTATATCATCATCATCATCATCGATATCAGTTTCGATAAAGTCATTATCCACATTGATATCATCTTCATGAACATTAACTCCTACATCATCATGATCTAGTTTCTCCTCTTCGACATCTTTGTCAGGGACATCATCAATTCACTGTTGATCCTGATCATCATCTACATCATCTTCTAGTTCTTCGATATATTCTTCTTCCACCATATTATACTTTACCGACCTTCCTCTTGGATCATGTCTAACAACAAATGACCAACCCGGTTTACTTGGTACCTTTGAGTAAAATACCTGCTCGCATTGGCTTGAAAGAACATAGGGCTCATTTCCAGCTCACTTGATCAACCTTGTATTAACCATGGTAAATCCATTATCATGTTCAATAATAGTTCTCTTAGGATCATTTTCATTCAATCGTAGCCTGTACCATAGGACGACGAACAAAATTAATCCGAAGGACTTAAAGTCACACTCAAGTATATCATCCAAAATCCCATAGTATTGATTTTCTGAGACTTCTGGATGTATGTTGCTTCTAGATGAAACATTAGTCACCTGAAATACCAGAATCAATGGATGTATGTGGTGCAGTTATACCAAAATCACAAGTTTTCTTCATGTCATCCAACATTTTGATTCAAAATTTATGACCATTGCACCACATAGCCTTGTGGTGTTTCACCTGCAATATGTCAAACATGTAAAAATTATTGCAATATCGTCAGTTGATAAACATATTTATTCTTGGTCGAATGTATGCAAAGAAAACAATCTCAACATATATATACATCAATATACTTGAAAATAATTAAATAATATGGGTGATTAATATATTGATAGATACCTATTTATCTCTTAAACCATATGCTAAATAAATTTCCCTTTGTGCAACATTAGAATCTCTATTACGATGAGCTTCTTTAACCAATGAAGCCACACCTTCCCATGTTAATGCGCGACCAAATTGTTAACATCGTTCAATCCA
The DNA here is from genome assembly GCA_007258455.2 of Sequoia sempervirens. Lineage (NCBI taxonomy): Eukaryota > Viridiplantae > Streptophyta > Pinopsida > Cupressales > Cupressaceae > Sequoia > Sequoia sempervirens. The sequence goes on from VDFB02274054.1 coordinate 250,108, forward strand.
TACCGTCATCCAATCAAGATTGTTGGCGAGGCACTTGAATGTAGTGCATCCCACTCTTGACCAACTGTATAAAAAAAAAGAAATTTACAAATGACGTTTAATTAGTTAAATACCACAATATACGGCCTTAATTTATAATTGATGTATATTGAAGATTAAAAATTAAATAAGTACAATATACATAACAACCATTGTAAATTGCATTCCAATTAATCTTCGACCATCTTATAATTACCTCTCACTTTCCTCAATCTACCTTTCCCCATTAGGTACTCCCCTTCGAATTTGTTAATGGAGTTGGGATCCCAAATATGATCTACATGGACTTTGCTGCAAACTTAGGAAGATATTCACTAATGTACACCATGGTTTGGTATACCATAGATCCCTCCACCATAGAACCTTCAGGATGTGTTATTTATCTAACCAAAGCCTTCAAAAATTTCAAGTGCCTCTTAACCATCCACATTCACCTTGTGTGTATAGGTCCACACAGTTCAATCTCCTCAACTTGGTGTATGAGGTAGTGTTCTTGTGCATTGAAAAATGTTGAAGATAGACACTTTTGCATTTCACACATTAGACGAGGAATTTTTCTCTTCCAATAATTTATATCTTCTTTATGGATTTCTTTAGATGACAACCATCTACAAGTGATTCAAGGTGCAAATATATTAACAAGATTTTAACAAAAATATACAATATATTACATAACAAGTAAAATAAATGGAAATTATAAGATGTATACAACGAATTGAACAAATCTCGCTACTTACCTCATGTATTTTACAAGATCATATATAACTTGCTTGACATTGTTGTCAAAGTTGTCTAGGAGAGATAGAGGTAGAACGTACTGCAACAATTATAATATAATCTTTTCATTATTTTTCCAAAAGTAGTAAACACAATACACTGAAAATGCATGCATTATACAAGTGTATATAATATAAAGAATAATTACCTTAATGAAGGTATGCTAATCATGCATTTTCATCTCTGACCCAAATTCACCTTTCTTTGTTATTATATTGTTTATGTTCACAACAAATCCTGTGGGAAATCAAATTTTTCGTATGACTTCTTTTATAGCATTGCTTTGTCGCTCTGTTAATAACCAAGGAAGGGCACTTATATTAATTTGGTCTCCATCACTATTTAATTGAATGACATTTTTCATTGCATGATTGGCTTCCTGAATGTCACTACAAATTTTGACAATTTTTTCTTTGTCATGCCTTCCATCCAATATTTTCCATGATGTTTCTATTATATTCTTTCCGATATGCATTGTATCAAACAAATGCACAATTTGTAGCTACTCATAGTAGGGCAACCTACTAAATTGTCTGGGATAACTTTTCAGTCCTTGTGGAAGTTGACCATTAATGCCTTGACGACCTTCATGAAGCATATAAGTTAAACAAATTAACAATGACAATCATTGTCAATTACAACATGAGTAAACACAACAAAATATAAAAATATAAATTCAAAATATATCATATATGATAGATAAACAATTTGATATGATTTATAACCTTGACGATTAATTTTATTATATTCCAACTTCCATAGGCGAGGTGTCATTCTTCATGGTTTTGATGTAGTCTCCTCTTTCCCATTGAAAAGATGTTTTTCAGTAGTTCGATACTTATGATTTCTATGGAGGAAGTGCCTATACTCATCAAACACCTGCTTTCCTAAACTTGTTGAATGATGAGATTTCATCTTTGGACCACAAATTGGACATGCAAATTTTCCCTTTGTTTGAAGACCGCAAGATCATATATATAATTGGATTAAATATGTCAATTTTTATAATTATATAATGAATAGATTATTTTAAAAACATGCATGATATCTACTTCATCAAATTAATTATTGTTAAAGTGTAGTCAACGTTATAACATACCACAAAATGTGTTAGCCCTGGGGCATCATGAATTGTCCATACAAGCATTACATGGAATTGAAATTGTCTTTGTCCTATTGGTCTAGAGATGTCATACATAGTGACGCCATTCCATAACTTTAGTAACTTGTCGATAAGAGGCTCGATATATACATTCATATCTTTAACTTGGTACTTACCTTGTTGAATGAACATAAACATTACATAATTATTATAACCATTTTAATGCAATATATATAAATTAATGTAAATGACTATTGAATGAAAAAAATATAAGTCATTATGCAAAAAATAAGACAAATGAGATGCTACTACGTTAAAGAAAATTGATATAAACAAATACCTAGAACAATCATTGACAACATTATGTGCTCCCTCTTTATTGACATCCATGGAGGAATGTTATTGTTGATAACAAAAATAGGCCACACTGAGTAAATAGATCTCAGCTCTCCAAATGGATTGACACCATCCGCTCCCAATGAAAGCTTAAGATTACGAGGTTCTTCTTTAAATTGTGGCAATTTTTCCTCCATGTCCCTAAATACAGAACCATCCACAGACATTCGAAGAATGTCATCTCCACTTCTATTTCGTGCATGGTAATCCATAAATTGTGCTAAGCTTTCACACCTAAATAATCTTTGCATACATGGAATAATGAGAATCTAACGAAGAACCTTGCGAGACACCTTATTTGTTAGTTGATCTGTTCGATATCTACTGATATGACATTCTGGGCATTTTGTTGCAAATTCTTGTTGTTTATGATATATAATATGATCATTGGGACATGTATCTATTGCTTGATACTGCATTCCGATATCTTTCATAATGACACATAAATCTCGGTATGAGTGAGGTAAAATATTTGATGGTGGTAACAAAAATTCACCAATCAATCTACAACAAAAAATAATTTATTCATATAAAGAATATTAATGGTACATATTTCATCCTTTATTTACTAGTGATGAACTAACAACAATTAAAATAGATGAAAAAAGATGACATATATGACATACTTAACATCCTGTGAGATTGCTATGTTTGATAAACCATTCATAACCTTCAAGTTCAACATCAACAATACAGAGAGAGAAGAGTTGTTTGGGAGCCTTCATAAAGGGGCTCGTATGCCTTCTCAAGTACAGGTAAATCATGAACATCATCAAAGTCATCTTGATCATCATGATCAGCTCTGCCACTAAATGTGTCATGGATCAATGTATTCATACCATCATCTTCAATTGTGTTTTCTAGAGCATGATAATCTTCTTCCATAGGATCAATAACTTCATCTTTGATATTCACAGCTCCATGTTCGTCCGCTTACAAAACCACATTCTCTGGATTGTGATAATCCATATCATCTGGCCTAGGGTGCCCCACCTTTATAATAATGATAGACACAAATAAACCATGATCATGATCAAGTGAATATATATATATATATATATATATATATATATATATATATATATATATATATATATATAATGTTAAAATGATATAAACATTTACAAATTCAATCAATATAAACACATATAATGAACAACTTACCAATGGATGATAATCATGCCCCCTTCAATGTGACCATTCACCTACAATGTTTCTCAGCTGTTGTGATTAAAAGTCTCTCGTATTTAAGCCCTTGCAATTATTGAAGGACAATAACATTTCCCATCACCCTTTCTTTTCAATCTAGCCCACAATCTATCAAGTGTCTCTTCATTTTGTTCTGGACTAATATTATTTGACATGATTTTTCTTTACCAAGCTTGACTATTTAGATCTTCAAAAAATATCAAACTCACACTCCAATAATTTGTATTCATAGACATGTAACATAATCTAATAATTCCGATATTTTACACCAAAAAAATTTGGCATGCAACCACCCCTACAAAAGAGAAGACAGTCAGAAGTTAATGACCCCAAAAAAATATTTAAAATGCTAATTCCAAAACTTATTAAATTCTGATTTTACTATGATTTTCAACCGTTAAGACTCCTAAAATCAAAATTTTGAACTTGATCGCAAACTTCCTACAACGATGGAGGTAGCGAGCTAGTAAGAGCAAGTGACCCATTCCTAAGGAGCAACAAGTCGGAATCATCATTGCTAATGTTACTACAGATTTATCCTTTTAGTTAAAGATGCAATGTGTCACTTCTTATGATGATCTTATCCCTAGGGCCCTCAACATTGAGAGAGCACTAATAAAAAAAATAGAAGAATTGGTAAGAGCATGATTAGGGTACAAACCCTAGGCCTCCCTAGAAACATAAACATTAACTATAGCGGATTAGTGAGGTTGCAATACTAGAAAGATTGAGACATTGTAGGTAATAAAAAAACTTGCAATCTAAAGATTGTAGCCAATAAGAAGCACACTATGTAGCTTAGTGACATTTGTAAATGCAATCTACGGTAAGATGAATGACAGTCACTTGAGATGTGACAGTCAAAAAGAGGCTGAGCAGTGACAAGATAATAAAGCTCAAACCTTGCATAGTAAAGTGGAGATTTTAACAGTGAGTTTCCTTACCCCCTTGCTGACCTTAACGGTTTTTCAAATGATTTTGGTAGTGTTAGACAAGGAAAATGCAATCAGGGAATGAATGTCCAAATGAAGTAACAGTGGTAATCATAGCTTCAATGTTTCTTCTTAACCATTAATGTATAATGGAGGTAGTGGATTGCATGTTTGAGCAGTGTTTTGAGACTCATCAAAGATGGGAGAATAGTGAATAATACCTTGTGGACTGTGAAGTAGTTTCAATAAGGTTGAAGGATCTTAATAACTACAATACCATGAAACAATGAGTCCCATGTAGTAAGTAGGCAGTCTATAGGGCATAGTTTGATTTTATAGAAAGATGCTCATGAAAGGAATCTTCGAGTGATAGTGAGTGAGCTGTTTGAGATTGCAGCTGAGGGTGCATACCCAGTCTTACAGGAAGTTAGCAAAGTAGTAAATGTGCAAGAAAATCAAATCATACACAACAAACAATTCACAATGTTATCTTGCATAATGCCTTGAGTTTGAAGACAAAAATCTCATTGTATCTTCATGATGAAAGTGGTGACCTTAATGGTCAATCATTGGCAACCATGATTTTAAAACATGCTATTGTGTTAATGGAGGTAGCATTTTAAGCAAGGCAATGAGTGGAGGTTTGGAACAATGGAAAGTATGAAGGACTTGCTTTATATGCATACTATGCAGCCTAGCTTAAGACAACATTCTTAGAAGAGATTGAAGGTGGATTATGGAACTCAAGGGTTACCATAAAAATGATTAAACCAAAGACTGAGATCTATTTAAAAGCCACGGTCATGAAGATATTAAAGATGTCACATGCAAAACCCTAGTAGCTGGAGTAATGAATACAGTGCCAAAGAGGATAGTGTGCTAGGGCAGATTTAGGAGATCTCCACATTATCTAATTACAGGGAAATACATCATTTATTTATTTTTTTTAATTAAAAGAAATCATTCTAAACCCTATATAGGATATATTGATACTTCAAAATCCTCTCAAGGAATTTGAGATTATGCAAATATATGTCAAGTAACATTCATAAGGTTTAGAAAATTTTGATCACTCTCTAGAATAGCCCTTTAAACATGGGTTGTGCTTGAATGCACTACATAATTGATATAACACAACCACTCTGCATATCAACCAGAGTTATAGGCTCTTTATTGCAGCAAGAGGTAATCACTCTTTGATCATGCTATAATTACATCCTAACCTATTAAACTTGAGACAACCTAAATGCACCCAATGATGATTGACACCTACATTATACAACCTGAATTAAATACATTATATAAGTGCCTCCATTTCTATCATAACATAGCCACATTAAACTTGGGTCACACATGAATGCATCCTGTATTTGTTATAGCACAACTGTGCCACATGACCAATAGAGTTATGGATCACATAATTACAGTCACAAGAATCTGTTCCTTGGTTGTGGTCTTATGGTGATTCCATAGAACAAAATATGGACATGAAATTCTCAAAATCCTAAACCTCTAAAAATGAAATATGATGAGATGTTGCTTTAAAATATGATTTTCAAACCTGGAACTAAAAATATAACTTCACAACTGAATTCTGCAAAAAGATAATGACTACCCTCAACTTGGTGATATCTTCTTGAATTTTTTCAGATTTTTTCCAAGAAAATCGTCCTTAGTTCAGCACAAACTGTCTCAAGTAGAGCAAAACACTATCGCAATAAATCAGGTGCGAACTCACTTTTCTTTATGTCGGCCACAATTTGATTTTTTTATATTTTCATGTTTGTCGAAAATTTGACGAAAATGCTAGCCAACATTTCGATGAACGTCGGGGATAAACTTTCAAAAAATTGAAAATTACACATCAAATTTTACGAGCACCCGACGATACATCAAATTATACATATTTTGTCAGATAATTTTGTCAGATTTTGTAGTCAAATCAGTTAGTGACAAGTTATCAGACTACAACAACACTATAAAACCTAATACAAATGAGATATTAAGTACCCAATATACCAATAACATACCCAAAAAAACTTTACACAAAGTACTATAGCAACACTGTAGCTTGGGTACTATTCACATCACTGTAGTGTAGGTACTATTCACATCACTGTAGCATGGGTACTATTCACATCACTATAGCAACAGATCAAGAACTTCTGATTTTTCTTCTCCAATGATGGTTAATTCAATAATCTGAAATCTAATCTTCACCCTTGTAAACTTCTAAGATTTTTCACTCCAATAAGCTCAAACTTGACCTCTGGATGAAGCCAATAGTTAAACAATCCTTCAGAAGATCTTTCACCACCTCAGGAATGCAAAAATCAAAGATAGTTATCGTTCTCAATGACCAAATTGTAGAAACTATAGAAACCCTAGGTTTCTTTCTCTTAGAGAAGAGCTCTCCAAAAACACAAGTATAAAATGATCCAATGATACCTTTATTTCTTTTTGATGGCCTTTATATAATTCTCCAATTAGGTTGATCCCCTTTAGAAGTTTCTTTTAAATCATTTAAATGATATTTAATATTTTCCTTTCACTTTAATAAATGCTTTAATAAATGGGTGCTCAAAAATAATAATATTTAATGTACATTAAGTGACCTTTTTGAGGGTCATGGCCCCATTAGGCATAAAGTGAATTTAAAACTTTATAATTGCACTTTATATTTAATTATTATTAAAGTAATCACTTTATTAATAATTAAATATCATAACTCCACAAATAATCATTATTTCTCAATTTTGTCTGAACTTAGGAGTTAACCATTGTATCCATTGTGCATCCAACTGCCTTACTAAAAATAGTAAGGGTCCCTCTCTATCATCCACTGACTTACTATAAATAGTAAGTCCCTCAAAATAGAACCAAAAACCTCTGAATGCCAATGCCTCTGAACATATGAAGGATTTGGAGAGATAAGCATTGACAATTGCCACCTGAAGAGCTCCATAATGCCCAAACTAGAGCCCCTAATCCACCCCACTAGCCTATGAGGGTCAAATGATAGGCTAATCCTTCGAACTTTGATGCTCACGAAAATGGGGACATTACAAGAAGATAAAATGAAGGTGCCAAATATCTGATATAAAACTCTTGTTGGGCATATGAAATAAAAGAAACCGATTCATTGTGCATGATGATGGGTTTTCTTGTATGTTTGTTGAATGAATGTGTTGGGCGTTGAGAGAATACATAAATATTTACAACTGTGTGATTGTTTATTGATATGAAGACAAGCACAAATTGCTAGAGTAGAAAGTAAAATTGTAAATTTTAATGAAGTTCGCTACCAAAGACATCTTCAAGGGAGAAATTCAATACTTATAATTTGATCACTTATATGTGTTGGTGAAGGATACAATAAAGTACTTGCACATGGGTGATCCCACAATAGTGGTTTACAATTTTTGGCCAAATTGGACACTGATTTTTTCTTAACTAAATCTTCACATTCGAGCACCTATAGCGATTAAACCGCGAGGAATTTGAAGATGATGCAAACTAGAGTCTTGTCACAATTTGTTTGTAGATTCTAAAAATATTTTTTCAAAATTTTGTAATTAGATTGCACTTTTTCCATCTCCCCACTTAAAATTGGTTTTTTCAAAAAACAACATTTTTAAAAAGTGACGCACATCGTATAATGCATAACTTTTTTCCTTGAAAGATAAAATTCTAATTCTTTCAAATTTAGATTTGTAATTCCGATATCTAGTGCTTCTACTTGGTTAGATAGTTTTT
>VDFB02274055.1:0-54492 GCA_007258455.2 Sequoia sempervirens
AAATATAAATCCTTACCCTACCCCTAATTATAATTCCAATCCAAACCTTATTAGTAATTCCAACCCTACCCTTAACACTAACCAAAGCCTTATTCCTAACCTGAAACCTGCTATAATTATAATCCAAACCCTAACCCTAACCATAATTCTACCCCTAACCCTAACATAATTCTCACACTAACTATGACCATAAACCCAACCTTAACACTAAACCCTAACACTAATCATAATAATAAATCTAAACCAAACCCTAACCGTAATGCTAACCCTAACCATGATATAAACCCTAATCCTAAATGCTAACTCTAATCATAACCCTAAATATATTAATTTATTCAATGTGTTACGCACGCCGTGACTGCTACTAGCAACTATATATAACCTATATATAAAATACACCGAGATGTATCTCGAGGCTTTTAATTATTTCATCATTCAACTTTAATAAAAATTAAAGTTGAAAAAATTCAATGCCTCGAGATACATCTCGACGTATTTTATATATAGGTTATATATTTGCTAGTTATATATCTTTTTTATATTATCTCTTTTTTTTCAACAATTTCATGATATTTCAAATAAATCATTTTCTAAAACAAAGATGCCTATAAAAGATTGAATAGGTTTTTAATCAACTTTACAATTCTAGACATATTTTTCTCCAACATACTTTTGTTTTTTGAATCTTAATATATGTTGTGTGTCAAAAGCTAAAAGCTAAATTTAATTCATAAGAGAAAAAGATAATAATTTTACATAGTTTAAAATATAATAGCAGCTCAACAAGAAAATAATGGAGAGTTCATACATGTCTTCTTCACAATCGAAAAGAACATTTTCATATTTATTTTGATATATTTTCTTGGAGCAAACCTTATTACCTGATGTAACCAATATCAAATTACCAATAAGTACAGTATTTATAGGATCAATCTAATAAATATAAGATTATATGGTGATTAGAAAGCTAAAATGAATTGTATAAGATTAAAAATTTTATTCCCCAACATCAAAGTTATAATTCAAAAGAATATATATTTTTAATAGGAGGCCTCCTTCATTGTTAATGAGAAGGGCAAGGTTTGGGTGCTGAAGGTCCCTAAAAAATCTTAAACTAGCAATTGCACTTTAGGTGTGCAATGGGGTACACTGAACAATTAGAAAAATAGATAAAGGGAGACATGGATGGATGGATAGAGAGATGGATGGATGGAGAGAGGGGGACATGTCTAGAGATAAAGGGGGGAGGAAAATAGAGGTAGAGATGAAGACAGAGTGAGAGGGGAAGAGGGAGACAAATAGATAAGAGAGGGAGAGGGAGAGGGAGAGGGAGAAGAAGAGATAGAGAGATATAACAAAGAGAATTAGAGATAGATAAATAGAGATGGAGAGAGGGAGAGAGTAGGGAGAGATAGAGATATATGGGAAGAGAAAGAGAAGATAAAGGCATATGGGAAGAGAAAGGGAGAGAGAGGTAGAGACAAAGATATATATAGGGGGATAGGGAGGGAGTGAGGGAGGAAGAGATGTGGAGAGATAGAGAGGGGGGAGATAGAGAGAGGGATGGAGGGAGAGAAAGGGAGAGAGATAAGTAGAGGGAGATATAGAGAAAAGGGGGAGAGAGGGAGAGAGATAGGTTGAGGACGAAGAAAGAGAAGAGGAGAGAGGGAGAGAGATAGGTAGAAGAGGGAAAAAAAGAAGAGGGGGGGGAGAGAAATACGTAGAGAGGGAGAGAGAAGAAGATGAGGGTGAGGGAGAGATAGCTCAAAGAGATAGAGAGGGAGATATAGAGATATATAGAGGAAGAGGGAGAGGGAGATACAAAGAGATATAGATGGTGAGATAGACTGATACAAAGATAGAGACATAGGAGATATAGAGAGAGGAGGAGAGGGAGAGAGACAAATAGAGAGATTCAGAGAAAAATAAATAGAGAGGGAGATAAAGAGAGGGAGAGATAGAGATATATGGGAAGAGAAAGAGAGAGATAGAGATGTATGGGAAGAGAAAGGGAGAACAAGGTAAGAGATAAAGAGATAGGGGATAGAGCGGGAGGGAGAGAGAAAGGGAGAGATAGGGAGGGAGGAGATAGAGAGAGGGAGAGAGATGGTGGAGATAAAGAGAGGGAGAGAAGAGTATAATTATATTAAATATACTTTAATTTGTATTATATACAATCTATATTATACATTAATTTTTTGTACTATAGTAATTGTCAATTATTAATTATAATCATTTCATATATGTATTTAATAGTTTTATTAAAAAACATAATATAATAATAATAAGTATAATTATTTTATTTATAATTTATTTTGTAGTATATAAAATATATATTATAACATAACATATGTTATTATATATATTGATATTATGATTTTGAATTGCTTAAATATATATAATTATTAATTATTAATAAAATATAACTATAATGCAAATAATATATACACTATTAATAACTATAAATAATATAATATATTTTCTAAATATATATTATAAATCATCACAATACATAATATATTAATATTTAATTTTAATTTAAATATATTGATTAATAAATATTAAAATTTCTTTATATTTAATTTTAATTTTAAATAACAATGTAAAATTCAAAATAAAATAATATATTACAATTTATTATTAAAGTGAGATTAATATCTAAATGTGCTCATCATTAGAATTTTGGTCGTAATTTTCATTTTAATAAACATACTCTAAAACCCTCATGGAAACCTGATTTTCTGGCTACAACTCGCCAAATTGAAGAAGTGAAAGAGCAATACCAGCGAGGAAGAGTTCGAAGGAGCGAAAACCAATAGCGGCAAAAAATGGAGATAAACGGCCAAAAAAATGGCGAAAAATGATGAACGGCTAAGATTCGTTTAATCACAGCAGATAAAGAGAACGGTTGCGGCGGGGAAAGCAGCAAAAAAATATAGACGTGTGAAAATTAATGTTTTTCCGGGAGAGATATCAGCTCCGCTATTTAACCGACAAAGCAAAAAGTAACCGTCAAAATCATCAGGGATTTTCACGGGTAACGTAAAAACTAACAGTCAAAATCAATTCAATTGTCACCAAAGTGACAGAGTTGATTGAACAAATTAGCTTGGTCTACCTACACTCATCTCACACCATATCCCATAACTAATTCAAACTTGCTTTCACATATAACATCTCAGACCCAAATCAAAACTAAAACTCAACAAAAGTATAAACCTTATCGTTCTATTACCATCATGTTGAATGTGGTGTCTTATACAGCTTGGAAAGCGAATCTCCCACACTTCCTGAGCAATGAAAGTGCACAGAATGGGAACATATTCCTCCACCAGGCCTGCAACAAAAAGGATGAACATTAATAGGGCAAAAAGAAATAGTGCAGGTACGAGCTACACCCAACAGCTCGCCAACAGATTACTCCTCCTGCTCCCATCTTTGCCATTTGCAACCATGCTTGATCTCTCTTTTTGCCTCGAAACAGTGTGTTGAGATCCAAAAACCATAGTACGTATTAAATCATGAGAAAACTTGAGCATCTTATCACCTAATTTCTACAGAGGTGCTCATAAATCAACAACCAACTTGCATTTCTTATCGCCTGTAGCATATGACGTACCAACCTGTAAGAGAGTAAATGTAAATGTTATCTTGTCACTTTCATCAGCTGAGAGTGACAATGCGCTTGAAAAAAGATTTGAAGAATTGGTGGCTATGATGTGTGCGAAACTTGCAGGAGAGTAAATGTAAATGTTATCTTATCGCCTGTAGCATATGACGTACCAACGTGCAGGAGAGTAGATGTAAATGTTATCTTATCGCCTATAGCATATGACATACCAACTTGCAGGAGAGTAAATGTAAATGTTATCTTTTCACTTTCATCAGCTGATAGTGACAATGCGCTTGAAAAAAGATTTGAAGAATCGGTGGCTACGATGCGTGCGAAACTTTCATTGCAAGGACGGTAGAATTAATTGGCGGGCATTCACGGGCAAGTAAAACTAACGGTCAAACTCAATTCAATCGTCTCCGGACGTGACAGAGCCGTCGATGGAGCAAATTAGCTTGGTCTACTTCAGATTGGATACACCTTCGGCGTAAATTGGGCGTAAACTAGCAATTGCACTTTAGGTGAGCAATGGGGTACGCCGAACAATTAGGAAAATAGATAAAGGGAGACATGGATGGATGGATAGAGAGAGGGAGACATGTCTAGAGATAAAGGGGGAGGAAATAGAGGTGGAGATGAAGATAGAGTGAGAGAGGAAGAGGGAGACAAATAGATAGAGAGATATAGGGAGAGGGAGAGGGAGAGGGAGAGGGAGAGGGAGAAGGAGAAGGAGAAGGAGAAGGAGAAGGAGATATAACTGAGAGAATTAGAGATAGATAAATAGAGATGGAGAGAGTAGGGAGAGATACAAATATATGGGAAGAGAAAGAGAGAGATGAAGACATATGGGAAAAGAAAGGGGAGAGAGATAGAGATAGAGATAGAGATATATATAGGGAGATAGGGAGAGATGGGGAGAGATAGAGAGGGGGGAGATAGAGAGAGAGAGGGGGGGGAGAGAAAGGGAGAGAGATAAGTAGAGGGAGAGATAGAGAAGAGGGGAGAGAGGTAAGAGGTAGGAAGAGAGAAGAGAGGAAGAGATAGGGATAGAAAGAGGGAGAGATGGAGGGGAAGAGTGACCTCTTTAGGATAAGATTTGCACAAAGTCCTTTCAAGCCTTGAAGTAAAGATAAGTATTTTATAACTTAAATGTGTCCCTATTGTATCAATGTGAAATCCTGTCAATTAAATGTGTATTTAGAAACCAAACTTACAATGTTTTTTACAAAAAAAATAATCTGAACTAAGCATAGGACCCAATGTGTATGTGTACACATGTAAATGTGGATTTAAATTTTAAGTATGTTACATTCAATTAAAATTATTCAACAAGGACCATTACTAAATTTCATATCAAAATAATGTTGATGTATTCAATTACAATAATATAACAAAGATCTACATTCAAATATGACAATTTCCAAATGAGTTTCTGATTTAGAAATAAATGGTTTCCAATTCAACTACATAAAATATATAAGTCAAATTATGAAAAGCTTCAGTTTGGCCTACGTGTCTAAAACAAATTTGACATAAATCACAAAATCCAATGTGCCATCACTTTGATTACATGGTGGGCCAACAAACAGATATGCAAGGGTGAAGGGACGAACCACCACCAGAAGCAGGCTGGACTTTTGTTGAGGACTGATCCTGCCACCATTCTGTCCTGCTCGAAAATAGTTATTAGTATTTGTGCTATGTAGTTGCACTCCTGCAGGAAGTTCTGGTCCATTTTCCCGAGGCTTTGAAGTCTTTGCAGGTCAAACTTCCTAAGGTTTCCTAAGGTTTAGAAGGCCTTGCAGAGTCATCGGTCGAAGGTGCTGCATTTTGTACAGGTTATCACTGCAAAACAGGTAACCCAAGGAGATCTGACAACCACCATTGCTAACACCATAACCCATCTTTCAAATTAAAGATTGTACAAAAAATATAAGTACGCAAGTGTTCCTTCGATGAATTATAGGATCTGCACAAAACTCAAAAAGGCAATTAAAGAATAAAGTTATGTCAACCAAAAAAAGCATGATAGATTTGTAAAGGGCCAAAAATACATGGTAAATTATAAAGGAAATATAACCCAAAATACAAAAGCCTTTATAAACAATTTTTTGTTGCCAATTATATTAAATAAACAGGAAAATAGATCAAAATGTATATAAATAATAGGTAGAAATGCCATTTTAAATGCATATCAAATCTTCCACTAAAAAATACAGAAAGTCGATCTAACTGAGCACATTGGATACCATTTGTACTATATTCTACTGTAGAGCCTTTCATATTGCACATGCCTAGTGCATCTATAACCCGCCATTGATAAAATGTTAGCAGTTTGAAAACAATAATAGGAAGAATAGTTACTGAACTGCAAGTGCCAATTTTACCTTAGCCCCAACATAGCTGAGTTTTCAAACAGTCGTTGCCAAAGTAAATTTTATGGCCAGAAATTAGCACACAGATGCTCTCTCCTTGCAATATATTGAAATATTTCACCTCGGCAAAGGGCTCTATCATCTGTTATTTATTAAAAAATAAAGCCATTGATTCTAAATACAATAGGGAAGTGCAGAATAGCATATTACTTACGAACATAAGAAGGATTATAAGATGTAGCTATGCCCAAATCTGCCAACCACTACTATATAGCATAGATGCTCCACAACACTGTTACGACTCTCATTCCCATCCCTATAGCCATTAAAAACTTCATTAGGGAGAATCCATTAAAAACTTCATTACAAAGATCTTAAATATAATCCAGTTCAACAGTTAATGGTCATCTTCAGAGTTCGTATCATTAAGTTAACTGGGATGCCGTGATAAAATTGGCTACATGCACTCCGAACAATTCTGTACGCCATAAATGGCATCCTTATCTTTTCACTAAAACTTAACCATTAAACTTAAGGTTAAAAATCGAAGTGATTTCAAACTTATTGAAAAGAAATTAAAAAGAAAGTGGTGAAATGTAAAAATAGCAGGGCCACCAAACCCAGTCTTTTACTTGTGGGTATTTCTGAATATATGCAAACGCCATTCGGCGAGAAAGAATCTGCTTCGCCGTTAAAGTTGTACACAACCAATGCTTCCATTCCCAAGTCTTCCAGCATTGAAATGAAATCAGCAACAATGCTACTCATATTCCCAAAATGACCAGTATTTGCCATGCCCTGAAGCTCCAGTAGGTATTCGCCGTTTCCAACTCTGATGCCGAAAGGCGAATAAATTCAAACAATTGTGAGTAAATGCGTCATTACTCGTTCACCAACTCGTACTGATGCTTTCATTTAACACGCCAAGTAGCCACCGTCTCCGCGTTATCTAATGGTGATAAAATATTGAAAATGCTTGTCGATGTGTCAAGCTAAAACTTTGGGCGGGGATTTTAAAGGCGTGTCAAATCTGAATAATTTTTTTAAAGCACCGTACGAAATTTCCTGCAGTCGCCGTCTTGTATTGACAACCAACTCACTGCTATTACGGCGCAACTTGTAGTTTGATATGATAAGGCTTTCCAATCAAGTATTCATACGGGCGAGAACTTAATAACTGCAACAAAAACGAGGAAAAATTGGGCGAAACAATTCAACAGCTACGATCACTTTGATCGTCTCCTGGGAAGACTGAGCCGTTGATTAGATATTCTAGGTTGATCACTCTCAATACCGACGAGAAAGAGTTTGGACGACCGGCAACCAATAGCGACGGGGAAAGCAGCCAAAAATGGCAAAACAACAGCCAAAAAAAAAAATGTTAGATTCACTTTATCGTTTTGCATTGATACGGACGGCGCGCCGATGAAGGTGCATTAATAGCGGCGAGAAAGTAAAGCGGACGGCGTGAGAAACGGTGATGGCGTGAAAAGGTGGACGAAATATCAAACGGTGGACAAACATTCATTCGTCTTCAGCGTTTTCCTCACCGTGGATTTCATAAATTAGCTTGCTCTACTTCATAGTGGATACGCCTTCGGCGTAAATTCGGCGTAAATTCGGCGTAAAATATAAATTTTTAACCACAGAAATTAAATCTTAGATTTTTTTGCAGGTACTTACCTCTCTGTCTTCCATCAAGATCTCCATTTTCTTCCTCTGCTCTTCTCTCAGAGCCATTCTTGCAGTCCTTTCATCCAAGCCCTAATTTTACTGCAACCCCTAAGCATATGGAAAATAAGGTTAAAGGATCTTAGCCAGAAGAAACCCATGGGGAGAATACGCATTTATTTGAGAAGTCTTTACATCAGGAAATACACATGGAAAATACAAGAGTAAATGGTCTTTTTGTTGAGAAGTCTCCACATCAAAAGATTCATGTGGGAAATGGAAGAGGATAATGGTTTGCATTTCTACGGACTGACTTCAAGGGTTTGGAGTCGAGAATTGAAGCATTGATTGAGAGTTCGATAAAAAAAATTGAGACAAGACTTGAAGCAGCCATTCGGTTGGCTGGTTGTGAATGGCTGTTTCAAGTCTTGTCTCAATCCCCTTTATTGAGTTTTCAATTAGTGTTTCAATTTTCGACTTTTGGAAGTCAGTCCGTGGAAGTGTAGAACCATCAAGAACCATCAATAGTATGACCAGTTTCTCTTCACTTCGCTACAAAACTCTTCCAAGGATTTAAAAAGCAAAGCAGCCTGGCATTTTAACTTACTGAGCCATGCAGGAACGAAGAAGAGAAACAAACATAAATAGGGTTACAAACATAAAAAGCTGCAAGAAGAGAATATCAGGTGCAACCGTTTTTTTTTTTCTTGCCAGCGGTTTGCTTTTTCAAATGGGAGTCGTTTGCTTTTTTTCTTGCAAGCCGTTTAATTTTTCAAATGGCAGCCGTTTGTTTTTATCTGCTGCTAGCCGTTTGTTTTTATCTGCTGCTAGCCGTTTGCTTTATTCTCATGCTAGCCGTTTGCTTTTTTCTCTAGATAATGCGTTTCAAAGAATTTCCTCCTCTGTCTCTCCCTATATATACACATTTGCACAACATTCTTATAGTGAGCTTTGATGCAGTAGATGAGGAAGAGAAGTACATATTTTTTCTTATAGGAAAAGAAAAATATTCGGCCATTATGATCTGCTGAGAGATTAGGAAAAGTGCTTTTGATCACTGCAGCTACATTGAGAAAGAGGGGAAGGTAAGTTTTATGTCATTTACTATTTCAATAAGCAGGTGATTGTACGCTAATTGTTTGCTGATTTTATGCCATTTAAGCTGAAAGAGATGATTGTTTTGAACAGCAAATGGAGCTTGTGAGAAGATCAGTTGGAAGGGGTCAAAAGAGGCATTTATAATTCTCGATGTTGAAATCAATTGTAGAGGTTAAATATGATTTCTCCTCCTCATATTCTCACTTTTCTATTTCTGTTTATTTTGGGCATGGCCATGCCTCCTATGTTTATGTTTGTTTTGTTCTTTTTCCTCCGAGTTTTTGTTTGTTTACATTTGTTCTTCTTTTTCTTTTGTGTTTATGTTTGTTCTGTTCTTTTTTTTTCCAACTGCTTGTTATGAAAATTTGTTAAAAGCTCTTGCAGAGGAAAACATTCCTGATTAAAAAAAGGGTTTATTGTCCTTTCCCAAATTGCTCTGTATTGTTTTACAAGGGACAAGATGCATCTGGTAATCGAGAGGATACTGCGATTGGATGTGTTGAATAATACCAAGGCCTACCAGCTAATGAGAAAAACTCTGAGGACATAACATTGCATCGGCTTGCTCAAAATACACAGTGGAGGCGCTGTCAGGATGATTGAGCTCACACAGGGTTGGTATGAATTCAATCCTCTTTTTAGATCATCGATTTATATTTGGCAATTCTTTATTATATGAGAATACAAAAGCTGGCAAGCTCTTTTCTAAGATTGGATAAAGTATTATCCTAGGTAGTGTACTTAGAAGGTGTGAATAAAGAATATTGTCTCCAGGTCAGATATATTCAATACATTTTTTAACAAATCGTGCTACTTGAATTTCCTTCTACAGAGCACAAATCATTTTTTGCCAAGAGAATTATCTATTCTGGCCTGATATGGCCTTTTATTTACTTGAATTGTCTTTTGTTTGTTTATTTGAAATTTATTTGTATTCTGTAATTCATTGAAGCTCATGGAACATTTTGAGTGTTTCGGAGGCTTTAACTAACTATTCCCTTTCCTTGGAATTCAAATAAATTACTTCCAAAATTCAACTTAATCAAATTATTTTTATATCATTATTTTATCAAATTCTTCCTTTCATAAACAAGGGTTTAAAAATATTTGGTAGATTAGAGGCATTTCCAAGTTCTTGCTTCAAATCAGAGCTCTGCCCCCCTTTGAAATCAGTTTGATCTTGTAATTTACTGTCTTAAATAATGGGCATTCTAGGAAGCCTAAATGGCTTGTCCATTACATTTCTTTTGTTTCTAAAAGGTTTTTCATTATAAACCTTAAAGTGATTAAGTGTTTCCATGTCTTGTTTACTTCAAAATTTGTTGTTGCACTGCTGTACCAAGTAAACTATTTGGATGTCAATATACCTACGATGTTGAAAATCTGTATTTGACTCTGTATTTTAAGGATAATTGTATCTGCACCGCTGTATTTACTCTATTAATGCTCTAGCAAGAAGAGTTGTCATAGGTGTAAAGGAACAGGCTATTTGGCATTTCAAATTTGTCAATATGGTTAACTTGCTTGTGCTTCGGTCTGTTTGACTCTGTATTTTAAGGCTGTATATACTCTGTTAATGCCTCAGTAAGAAGAGTTTGTCATTGCAAAGAAACAAGGTATTTGGCACCCATTCATTGCGTCTATAGAAATTTATGCCCTTTTACAACATTCAAAGCCTTCATATGTGTTCACTTCAATCTTGTTTTGTGGTTTCAAACAGTTCACTACTTGAAATGATTCAATAGTTTGCTATAGTTTGTTCTCAGCTTCATTTTCATGTCAAATCATTCTTTCAAGTACAATAATTTCTAGTAGTTTATGATTGATTTTTTTGTTTTGTCTGCTAATCAATTTTTAATGAGAATAATTATTTGATATAAATCTAATTTTCATATTTAATACTATTTTCTATTTTCAGGTTTGTTAGTCTGGAGAATATTACTGTTAGTATGGAGATATGGTTTTATATTCTTATAAAATATTACTGTTGGTTAACAGAGGTTTATTTTCTCTCAATGTGGGGCTATTCTTGAAATTTTGTGTAGAGGAATCAAAGCATCCTCATTGCTCTTGGATTGAGATTTTGTGTGGAGGGATTACTGTTTCTTTTTCAGTCACATCTTGATTCAGGTTGGTCTCCTCATTTAAATATTTGATATAGTTGGGCTTCATTTAAATATGAGATCATTCTATTGTAGATGTCGCTTGTTTGGTTGTCATGTGTCTTCATTTTCTTTAATAGATGACTAATTTTTTTATGATCTAAAATTATTTGTAGAGTATATCTTTGTAGTGTAGTGTATTTGTTACAGTAATTCATTTTCTATCTTATTAGCCAAATTAACATATTACTCACTAGTTGTATTTTATATTTGCAGGAAAATAAATGTACAGGGAATATATATGTGAGCAGTCATTCAAATAAGAAAAATATACGCGGATATTGATAGAGGTGAAGTCACTTGAAGCTTTTTTTGAAAATTTGAATAAATTTTTGAAGTCATGTTGATTTTTAGAGATGTAATATATAGAGGATATTTTTAGTTTTAATAAAAAAAAAATGTTTTTGGGAAGGGGTCAAATTGCCCCTTCCAAAGGCTCGAGGGAATGGCCATTGGCCATGGTCATTCCTAAAAGGCTAGCGTCTTTATGGATGGATTTGGTGGATTTATTTTATATTGCTTAAAATTTAATGTCTTATTAGAATCACAATATTCACAACATATAATTATCACTCCAGTATGCACAATAATATATAATTAAAATGTGACAAGACGATCAAATAATACTT
Organism: Sequoia sempervirens; assembly: GCA_007258455.2. Lineage (NCBI taxonomy): Eukaryota > Viridiplantae > Streptophyta > Pinopsida > Cupressales > Cupressaceae > Sequoia > Sequoia sempervirens. The sequence goes on from VDFB02274055.1 coordinate 11,549, forward strand.
TTAATATTAAAAATTATCAAGCTAATAAAATTATGACAAAATTAATTTTCATTTTAATATTTTGATTCATAGCTACATTGAACTACTAATTCTTATTTCATTACTAGAAGTTAGATAAGATAAACTTATGTATTCCACTTATTATTTTTGTGAAGTGAAATTTGACACTTTTAATCCACTTATTGTTTAACAAAATTGTGTCTTGCTATATATTTAGTGATTTTTGATCTTTTGATCCACATATTATAATTTTTTAATATTATTGTGACCTTTTAATTTTGATTCAATTATGGATTGAAGTTTGGAATTTTTAATCTACTTATTGTTTGTGTGAAGTGTTTTTCTTTCATCTTTGAAAGTCAAATATCTATTGTTTGTGTGAAGTATGTTTTGGTCTTTGGCTAACTACCTCTTGTATGAATTGTAAGTTTGTGTTAATTTGTGTATTCTAATTGTTTTTGTGAAGTATGTTTTCAGTTTGATATTCACGAAGTTTCAATGAAGGGAGTTTTAAACTTTTACTTCACTAAGTGCTATGAAGTGAATTTTAAATTTTTATTCAATACACTTAATGTTTGAACTTTGTATTTTGGCATTCACAAACTTAGTATGAAGAGATTAAAATTTTGTATTCACTCCACTTATGTTTGACTGTATGAAGCATATTTTTACTATGCATACACTTAGTATTTGTGGTATGTTTTAAGCTTTTGTGAGAAGTATAATTTTTTAATCTCTAATTCAATTCACTTAATTGTTTTGATTGATATTCACAAACTTTGCATGAGCAGAGTATTGAATTTTGTTAGTTATGTTTTTATTTTATGAACTAGGCATTTGTGAATTATTGTCTGAATTGTGTTTTTAAACTTCAATGGTACATTCATATAACTTTTTATCTAGTTATTATTTATGTTAAGTGTGTGTGTGTGTGTGAACTTTGTTATTCACAAATTTTATATAAATTGTGCTTTAAAATTTTGTATTGAATATGTGTGTGAACTTTGGTATTCACAAATTTTGTATAAAGTGTGTGTGTAAATTTTGCATTTACTTTGTATGCACTTATTATTTTTGTGAAGTATGTGTTTGAACTTTGACATTCACTTTATTGTTTGTATTAAATGAGTGTTCAACTTTGACATTCACAAAGTGTTTGAGAGAGAATATTAACTAATTTTGTAATTCATTTTGTGTGAAGATTCTTTGAAGTTTACTATTTGAATTAAATTTATGTTAAGTGTGTTTGAACATTATTGTAATTTGTGTGTGTTAATTATGTGTTTATTGTGTTTGCACTTTAGTATTTATTTCATGTATTTAAGGTGTGGCAACCAACATTATGTATAATGTGCTTGAAAATTGGCATTTACTTTGTGTGCACTTATTGGTTTTTTGAAGTGTATGTTTGAGCTTTAGTGTTTACATATATGTGAAGTGTGTGTAAACCAACTTTGACATTCACTTGGATTTTATGAACTTATTATTTGCATCTTTGATTTTTGAATTAACTATAGAATTCAATTTGCGTGAAATTTGTTTAAATTTTACCATTTATTTAGATTTGATACTCTTATTGTTTGTGTGTGTGTGTGTGTGTTATTTGAACTTTCACATTCATTCTACATGAAAAGTGTAAGATTTAAAATTTTGTTTGTTTGAACTTTAGGATCTTTAATCTTTAGTGTCTATTATGTGTATAAAATATGTTTAAACTAACTTTGGGATTCATTTAGATTTGATACTCTTATTATTTGTGTGTGTGTGTGTGTGTTATATTTGAACTTTCACATTCATTCTACATGAAAAGTGTAAGATTTAAAATTCAGTTTGTATGTTTGAACTTTAGGATCTTTAATCTTTAGTGTTTATTATGTGTATAAAATATATGTTTAAACTAACTTTTGGATTCATTTCGATTTGATCCACTTATTATTTGTGTGTATGTTTGAAGTTTAGTGATTTTTTAAACTAGTGTTGACATTCACTTTGTATAAAGTGCATTTGAATTTTATCGTTTACTTAAATATAATACTCTCATTGTGTGTGTGTGTGTGTGTGTGTTTGAACTTTCACAATCACTCTACATGAAGAGTGTGTAAGATTTGAGATTCACTTTGTGTTTATTTAAACTTTACACATTTTATCTTTACTATTTACTCTGTATGTGTATACACTACATGTTCTTGATCTAACTTTGGAATGTCTAAACTTTAGAGTACTTTGTGTATTAATTTCCTTTAAAATTTGGTGTTTAATTTGTACGTGTGTGTTTGTGCATGCACAAATGAAGTGTATGTTGTTATTCATTGTTGTTTGCATGAAGTGTGTGTTTGAAGCAACTTTCGCATTAACTTTAACACTCACCTTGTGTATGTGTGGATGTTTTAACTAACTTTGACACTCCCTTTTTTATGAAGTTTATTTAAATTTTACCATTCATTTAGATTTGATCCTCGTACTATTTTTGTGAGTGTGTGTGTTATGTTTCAACTTTTAGATTCACATTGTGTGAAGAGTCTGTAAGCTTTAACATTCAATTGTTTGTTTCTTTGAACTTTGGAATCTTTTATATGTTAGCATTTACTCTGAATATGTGTAAAGTTAGTGTTTGAACTATGATATTTTGCATTCACTTGGATTTGATCTAGTTATTATTTGTGTACTACAAGCTTTAACATTCATTTTGTTTGTTTCTTTGAACTTTTGCATCTTTTATATTTCAGCATTTACTTTGTATATGTGTAAAGTTAGTGTTTGAACTATGATATTTTGCATCCACTTGGATTTAATCTGGTTATTATTTGTGTATGTATTTGTTTAAACTCACTTTGTGTGTGTATTTCTTAACTAATTTTAGCATTCATTTTGCATGTCCTTAAATTTTACCATTTACTTAGATTTGGTCCTCTTATTATTCTTTTGGTGTGTGTATGTATGTTTCAAATTTCACATTAACTTTTTGTGAAGAGTGTATAAGTTTTGACATTCACTTTATGTGTTTGGTATTTTTTAATCTTTAGCATTAAATTTGTATGTGTAAATAGTGTCCTCTTGAACTAAATTTATGTGAAATGTGCTTGAAATTTAAGAATGTTCTAATTTTATCACACTTTGTGTGTGAAAGCTATCTTTGTGTGTAATGTTTTAATTTTATCACACTTTATGTGTGAAAGCTATCTTTGTGTGTAAGAGCATTTAAAATTTATAAGCATGCCAATTTTCCCTTTACATGAGTGTCTAAATTTTGGCATGCTTGAACTTTTAAGAATTTACATCATGTGTATTGTTAAATTAACTTTATGTTAAATGTGCTTGAAATTTGGCATGTTTGAACTTTAGAAGTGTGTCAAAATTCCCTTTACGTGTGTGTTTTAAGTTTGGCATGCTTGAACTTTCAAGAATTTATGTCATGTGTGTGGTTGAATTAAACTTTTGTTAATTTTGTTAAAATTTAGTAATTTTGAGCATTAGAATTCAAATTTTGTGTGCATGATGTATGTTTGAATTGACTTTAGCATTTACTTTTGTTTGTAAGAAATGTGTTTTTTTAACTAACATTATGAATCATATTTTATGTACACCTATGTTTGAACAAACTTTGGAATTCACATTTTGTGTATGTCTAAACTAATTTTGGAATTCCTAAACTTATAAGAATTTAAATCATGTGTATTGTTGAATTAACTTTGTGTTATGTGTTCTTTGAATTTAGCATGTTAAACAACTTTAAATGAGCATGTCAATAATCCCTTTACATGTGTGTTTGAACATTAACATGCTTTAACTTCTAAGTGATGTCATGTGTGGTTGAATTAGCTTTGTTATGTATGCTTTCAAATTTGTTTTTTTTAAACTTTAGCATTCACTTTGTGCATGTATGATTTGTGTTTGAACCAACTTTGATATTCACTTTTTGTGTATGTATGTATAAACTAACTTTAGAAAGCTTGAACTTTTAAGATTTTATTTTGTGTATTTTTTAATTAACTTCATGTAAAGTGTGCTTAAAATTTTTCATGTTTAAACTTTATAATGTGCCAAATTACCTTTACATGTGTATCTGAACTTTGGCATGATTGATTTGTTAAGCATTTAAATCATGTGTGTGGTTGCATGAACTTTGTGGTAAGTGTCCTTCAAATTTAAGAATATTTGAACTTTAGCTTTCACTTTGTGTGCACGATGTGTGTTTGAACCACATTTTTCATTCTTTTTATTTGCATGAAGTATGTTTTTGAACTAGCATTTGAAATCACTTTTTATGTGCATGTGTTTGAAAAAAAATTGGTATGAACACATTTTGTGTATATATGCCTAAAATAACTTTGATATTCTTGAACTATCATGTCCATTGTTAAATTAATTGTGTTAACTGTGTTTCAAATTTGGCATGTTTGAACTTTATAAGTGTTGACATTCCTTTTAACTTTGGCATGCTTGAAATTTTAAGCTTTTACATCATGTGAATGATTGAAATAAATTGTGTAAGTGCTTCAAATTTCATGCATTTGGACTTTAGCATTCATTTTATGTGTGCTTGACATGTATTTGAACCAAATTTGGTATTAACATTTCTTTTGCATGAAGTATGTTTTGAACAAACATTGGAAATAAATTTTTATGTACACATTGAACAAAGCCAAGCAAATGAATATGGTACTTGGCACTTTGAAAGAGGGAGAAGAGCTACTTATGAAGTTTGAAAAATATTGTAGATTATTTGTGGAAGCTAAGAGAAAATGGGAAGAAGGTAGGAAAGCATGGTAGGACCATGTACAAAAGTTGCAGGTGTCAACCACCTCTAGTTGACATATTTCTCACATTTTTTTGCATTTTAGTATTTATGTTCAATTTTTTGTACATAATTGGACTATATAGTGCTTTCTAGTACAATTTTTGGGTTTTTCCTTTGGTACATGACTTGGGGGGAGTCAATTCATCCTTTTTTAGATTGTATATTTGCACATATTTTTAAGGGGAGTTTCGATGAATTTCATAACATTTGTATAGGCTCCCTTTACCCTTGATGTCAAAGGGGGAGAATGTTTTGGAGATTTTTGGCATGTTGCCATCAATGATAAAAGGGGAGATTTTTGGAAGAATGCCGTTAATTCTATTGTTGGAAACATGAGTATGAGGGACAAGCAAAGGTATATAATGATGTATTGCAATGTTGTTATTGATATCGACATTGAACTTTATGTGAAGATTCTAGTTGCAGACCATTTTCATTAGTTCTAACATGTTTTTTGAGTTTTTAAGGGGAGACATTATTGCAAGAAGGATTGATCTGAAAAAGTAAGTTATGTTGGAAATTGACGAAGTGTCAATACTACTGATTTAGTGTAATAGTGCATCAATTTTTGGGTTCACATAGGTTCACGAATAAAGGTTTCACTCTACACTTCTAACATTATTTTGGTGGATGTTAAATGTATCTAATTCCAAGATTCCCTCATGTTTTGACAAGTGGATTTAAAGTTATGAGTAACAAAAGTTCGTCCTAGCAAATTATAGTGTAGGAGATATTGCACTCCTCCACGGATGGGTTTTTGGCTTTGCACTTTTGAAGATGAGTTTTTTATATGGAAGTAGAGTACGAATTTCAATTAGCATTGAGTTTTGAGGTCCATGTGTCGAGATGTGGATACACAGTTGAAGGTTTTTTTATGTCTTATATTGTGTTGACCTAACACATTTGATGTTGTGTGAAGGTTAAATAAGTATTATGGTCTTATATGGGATCTATTATAGGTCCATGTTGACCTCTATTAAGTTGTTTTGAGTTTTGCATCTTGGTACGAGATATGTATGAAAATTTTGAAGCTGACAAGTGAATATTATTAGAGTAATGCAAATTTAAGTTGTGAATCGCGAGTAGAAGATTGAGGTGATGTGAATGCAAAGGAAAGTAGAGTGTTAAATTTGAATCAAATGAGGTGTGTTAAGTTAGTTTATTGAGATTCATTGGAACTATATTTCATCCATATAATAGATGCAATTGCAACAATTCAAAATAGGTTGTGAGCCACATTTTCTCTTCTAACTTTTTCTTTGTGGGTAGTGAGTCCACTTTCAGTGATCAAACCTGTAAATATACTCTTATCGATTATAATATATTGTGACCTAACCCTCATGGTGGTTTTTCCCATTTTTGGTTTTCCATGTAAAACTCCTGGTGTTCATGTGTTGTGTGGTGTTGTTAATGTTTCATGCTTTCTTTCTTTATTGTAGTTGAATATGCTTTGGTGATTGGATGTTTAATGTTTGAATGGTTTAAAAGAATACTGATTCACCCCCCTCCCCCCTCTCAGTATTCTAGGTGTTCAACAAATATTTCGCTCAAACATAGGAAAATCCAGGCTTACTTGAAAGCTAGGGAGGAATCGACCACTAAAATTTTATTTAATGATGAATTTGAGGAAATAGCATGTTCTTGGACTTCTATAAATTAGTTGAATCATTTTTTTGGCTAGTCCATAAACACTTCTTTGATTACTTTCTTGATCATCACATGTATCTCCTCTTGTGTTGGTAGTATGATGGTTCTCAAGCTTTGTGTGAAAGCTCAAATAATATGATCATGTTTGATAGGTTATGCAAGATGAAGATGAATTTATCTAATATCACTAATTTGAGGCCTAGGTTGAAACTTAGAAAACTCTCTAAATGAGGATCTAAATGAAATTGTGTGTTTACATAAGCTTTTTGAGTTAGACTTAATGTGATCTAGCTTAGAAGTGTGTTGGAACCTACTACAATCATGAAAGAAACCATAGAAGGTTTGGCTAAATTATGGTTACCATAAATTATGAACTTGTGTGGATTCCTTTGCAGCACTACTAGAGTGCATGAAAAATGTATAAATGATAGATGGATGATTCTTGTGTTCCCATAAGCCTCTAGTGTCACAAATCACAGAAGTTTTATCATAGTTATCACAAACCATGAGAATGGTCTTAACAATACCATAGGAACCATTGTTGGTAGATAAGCATGGATCATAATCCTCCGAGCATAAAAAGTAACTCTTCATTTGACTATTTTCCCCCATGACTAATGGGGTTCAATGTAACTCCCAAGCACTCCACGTGGGTGCTATAATATCTTGTATACACTTCTTACAAATGGTTTGTAATGCCTTGCTACACAAACCCCAAAGGAAAACAAAATTAACTAACATGAAATGTAAGTTAACATGCAACATACACATTATCTAGCTACGTCCTCTAGGGTAAACATGACTGCATTACTCACAACGTTCTAACTATACCCAATTTCGATAACGATGATCACTACTCCCAAGTTAACATTTCAATTCCATTATATAGAATAAGTATACAATGCACATACATCCATTACATTACATAAATGATAAACATCCTTATGAGAACACAAGATAAGACCAAGAATATATATCCATTACATTTATTACATTATTTCAAGATTACAAATGTTCAACAGTGCTTCCCAACATAAAATGGGAACGATACATCAATTACATAGAGTAATACAACTAAAATGGACTTAATACATAACATCAATGCTATCTCCAAATCTAGTGAAGCTCTGAAATCACTACAATGATACAACTCCGCACAACACGAACTTTGACTAGAAACCCAATGGGATGCATAACACTTGACCATGTGGACCCTAAAGCCCACCCCCTGTGCTAGGAGATGACAAGGACCCACAACATAAAAATAGTCAAGCAAACAAGGCTAACAAAACTCCACAACATATGCAACAATAAACTTAGAGAACAACCGCTTCTAAAGGTACATAAACAACAAGGGGAACACAAGCAAGACATACACATTACTAAAGGGAGGAGTGTCATCGCATGGGCCTGACATGGGTTACCCTAATAGTCTAGACGTGGGCCCCCATCCCCGAGTTACCCTGATAGTCTAGACGCCGACCCCCATCTATGGTTACCTTGATTGCCTCTCATTAGGCACTAGCCCCATAGGGTGACACGTGGAATCACTTACCTTTCGTGATGACAAGGTAGTGATATTGCCAACCAGGCCTTCTCAGCCCATCCTTAGCTTACGAAAGCACTATAGGCATGGGTGAGGCATCTACTTATTTTGATTAATGTGTCAATTACCCAATCCCCCCAATTAATTATTCATGTTATGACTTAATTATGAAACTCCGAATGAGTTACTCTAACACCACTTTGTGCACCGACCCCCATTGAGAGCCACTTCCCCTACTAACAACTGGAAGTTCCAGACACATCCGACAGGGTAAGCCACCTTGCACAACATATAAAGTCACATGATTTTCAAATAAAATGAGGCATGCACCATCTTGCACAAAACCTCCATAATAGAACAATTTCCACCGTGCAAGGCTAAAACCCACATAACAACTAGGGTGTACCCACTGACACAAAGCACCATAATCACAAAACCAGGAGCATACGTGAGGCTTAAACCTTATCACACAAAGACCACATCATAAAGCAAAACAATGGTGCAAGGCAACAACCCACATGAGCTCAAAACAAGAATCAAGATCAAAGAATTCATAAAGAATCAACATGAATCAACATGTAACAAATTTTCCCTTGGCCTCTGGAAGTCTAACAAATTACTAACACACACGTTCCCCATTGAAGTGGCAACAATAACAAGATCTCAAAGAACTATTTTCCATCCACTATTTACGAGTCAACAAGTATAAAATAGCGAGTGGCAACATCACAACAAAATCCTCATACTTAATCAAAAACTAACATAACCAATTCAATTACAAAATCACCCACAAAATCAAAATATTCCCAATGACCATTTGGCACAAGCAGGCTCCCTCCCATAAAACAATAACTCAAAATCATCACAATACAATAAATTACTCACTTGATCAAATTAAAGATTGTGCAACAATATTTCAAGGTGACTCTGTTATCATTGAAGCAATCATTTCAAAACCTTAGTATTAAAATTTTGATTATAAAATAATGCTACAATGACCCTATCATAAAATCTTATTTCACATAACAAATTCAAAGACAAACATAAATATAAAAGTATCTAATACCTATTTACTAAATAATTCACAAAGAGGAATCCAAATTTCAATAGAATCGTGTAATTCATTTATGTAATTAAAACAATGTCTTTTCTTTCTATTTAATTTCAAACTCATTTATCAAATCTTCCAAACATATAAATATAGCAAATCAACCTTTTCTTATTGATTTTCTATTTTGCTTATCTACATAATGCACTAATCTCAAGCAATAATGTTCTTTTCTTGTATCATTTCCTATTACTTGACTAGCATAACCATTGATTTCTCTAACTCATTCAAGTAATAATTTTTAAAAATATTTTAAATCCTCGATTACATTTTATTTATACATTCAATATGAGATCGTTTAATTAAAGTAACTCTATAGCTATCAAAATACACATTTATACACAACAATTTATTCTTTAATTATAACATAATATATATTTATCATCATCGATATATACAAATATATTTAATTTAACATATACTGTTGTTTACGACATTTTTTTTTTCTTCAGATTATAAAGACAAGAGTGAACACACAATATCAAACATGAGAAAACACACACACGTGTGTGTGTGTGTGTGTGTGTGTGTGTGTGTGTGTGTTTGTGTATTGCAAATCAAATAGAAGGCGACTACTGTCAAATTTGTAGCTTATACAGCCAAGCATCGAATTGCTTAAATGAATCTAAAGCTTAAAAAGATAAACATTGAAGCCTCATATAACTTCATTGAATATAAACTATAAGCCAATATGTATATATTAAAGAAGGTAGTTACCAAATACCATGAAAATTAGCAAGAGTAAACTATACAAAATCGAACTGTAAGAAGATTGCAAGTGATGGACTGGTTACAACCAAAAGGTTTTTACAAAATTATCTATCTTAAACAAGCGATTGCTTAAGTATAAAAGACACAAGAAGTACACACACCTTTCACATGAAATTCAACAAGTAAATCAAAGACATAACAACACATAAGAATGTGAATAAGGATCTGCTATCGACTTGGAATAGAATCTGTAGAATTCGTTCCTTAAATTAATGGTTTGTCTACCTTACCAAGCCGAACAAAAAGTTAGATAAACAGAGGTATATGGAGGCATCAACAAATTATAAGGGACTCGATTTTTGACAAAATCTAAAACAAAAGAATTGAATGCAAGGTGCAGTGAAGAGCGCAATATAAGAGTATTGATGTTCATTTGTAAGGCAAGTTCAATGCATATAAAATATCAATGCCCAAACCAAACAAGTATAAGCATCAAAATTTAAGTGCAAACTATAATCTTAATTCGCCACATAATGGTAACAAGCTAAGACCCATGCGTTGTTAAGGTTGCAAATCTGCCATATCTATAGTCATGTAATTAGTGTCAAGCTTGGACGCAATACCATATAGCATCGACTAGAAAGAACATGCAAACTTGACTCACTAAGCACTGCCTATAGAATCGGTTGCTAGCATAAAGGTATGCTTCAAACAGGGTATCGATGCCAAACATTGACAGAACATCAAAATATATCACAAAACAAGCATTGAATCAAACTTGTCTTCTATCATATCAACACAGTGTATAGGCAACAAACACTAAACAGTGTGCACAAACATATCTATCAAACTATACATCATTCGACACATACAAGCGAATACTAAAAAGGAAAAACAAAATCATTCAATGTACTATGAACCTGCTTCTTTTCGGTGGGTTTCCCACTTGAATATCAACATGGCTTTTAGAATCGTCTATTCTCTGGCTTTCCAATGACCTCCTATCTTCCCTCTTTCCAATCTCCTCCCGTCACCCTTATAAATTGACACCAAAAATCAACAAAATTGGTAAGTTTCCAGCTCAAAATTCAATTTGGAGTCAAACATGTGCACACAATCCATCCTTTTCTATTTTAACTTGTTATTACATCTCGTTGAAAAATATCATCTTCTTTATTTATTTAAAAATTATATTACTTTTCCTCATTTAAATAATTATCCTTTCATGATAATAAAATTATCAATTATCATTAATTATATACAAAAAAAATTAATTAAATTATGTAACAATAAACTATATCCTTTCTATTTCAAAATATTGATTTATTTAATTATTTATTTTTAATTCTAAATTTATTTAAATTACCTTATAATGAATTTTATTTAATTAAACTGATTAAACAAGGTCATCTATAATATTAAGTTTATCACATAACTTCAATAACACATTCAACAACATAACAATGAACAACAGAACATCACCAAGCATCCAAACAAACTTACTCAACTTTCAAGAAATTCCAAATACGTAGGGGCACTACATGGTTATAAGAAATCATTTAGAGATGATAGTCATAGTCCACCTAGCAACCCTATATTCATGGACTTATTACTATTATAATAAAACCAATAACACATGATAGAGAGTGCTAATAATGGAATCCAAGTGGGATTTTATTTTTCTATGTGGGTGCATTATTTTATAAAATTAAAATATTAAATAACTCAATTAAACCTATGAGTTATAAGGTGTACAACACATTGTCCTCTGGTCCCAACAATCTTCCACTTAAATGTTGGGATTATATATCATCCACCTTGCATTCCTAATATTCATATTTGTAATTTGTATTACTATGTTCCTACAAAAATGGGCATCCCACCTTGTAATGTGTACGTGACAAGTTGTAAGTAACACAAGTAGTCTCATAGAAGTCATAATTGAGACTTTGACACTTGTAAAGAATGAAAAAAATGTTAATTTGGTTAAAGCACATGAATAGAGGGAGTTAGGCATGGATTAGAAATCCAAGAAGGATCTTTGATCAATGCGTGAGAAAATCTTGTTGAAAACATAGATATATCCAAGGTTTTTGGAGTAAATTTGCTTGTGGTTTTAACACATAGTATTTGAAACTATCCTTGGTTTCTAGTTTTGAGCTTTCCTATATAATGAATGTATGATTTTATAGTTTATAGATAAATGGAGATGGATGGTAGCATATTTGTAGGGTTGCTTTATTGGATTTCCACCCCAAATGACCTCTTGTTGCTCATGGCTATGATATTGTAGTATGGTAATGGATGTATGATTGAGATGTTGCAAGTTTATTCACACAATGGAGAGAATGTGTTAAGAGGATTGGGTTTTTGGTGAATTGAATTTGTGAAGCTAGATGTTTTTGAATTCCTTGTACTCTTGATGAAGCATTGACACTCTATAAACATATCAAGTAACTATTTTTTTATTAAATAATACATCGAGTGTGCTTTGGAGGTTAGCTTTTTCTCAAAAGGGATTCTTATGATATATCTTATTTTGTACTATAGTAGATTTGATGCTTTGATACTAGTGATGTTATGTGAATAGTTTCTTTCATTGTATACATTACAAGAAACAAAAGAGGTTCTCAAAATAGTGAACTAGTGCTAGTGTTTAATCCCAATAGCCATCTTGCATCACCTAAACTTCATTAAATGTTCATGGGTTTTGTTAATTCATTAACATTCATAGTAGCATTCACATTCTTGCATTAACATTTATAGCAGTATTCACCTTCTCAACCATAGCCCTCTTAACCTACACCATATCACAAAGTTATATCGCACATCAAAGTGTAAATTCTAATCATGGAAGGTGGGGCTATTGGCCAAGTTGATGGCATTCTAATTCTCACACTAAGTCAACACTATATCTTAACTTAGCCCAAAATACAAACACAAGATTTAAATCCATATTGCTTCTTTAGAAACATTAATAGTTGTCATGTACTCTACCTCCATTGTCGAAAGAGAAAATGCACAACATATTTTTTTCTTATCCAATTGATCACACCATTGAATAGAGAAAACACATATCCATATGTAGATCTCCTTCTATCCACATATTGCACCAAATCAAAATCCATGAATCCCTATATATCCATTATCTTGTTCAAGTATGGACCTTCCTAGTAGCAAATCAAACACTCTAATTTGTCTAAAAATCACTTGAAGACCCTTTTCACTATATTACAATGCTCCTTTTCCAAATTGGACATATACCTAGATTTAAGATTCTCTTCTTGGGCATTGTCTAGTTAATTTCAAATCATAACATACATAATACTACTAACTAAACTTGAATAGGGAATGTGGCTTATGTGCTCTATTGTATTTTATGTTGAAGTACGCTACTCAATTGAAATATTTATTCCTCTAGGAATGGAGACACTCACCTATTTGTAATCTTACATCATGTACCACTACAAAACAAAGGTAACATACTTATTTTGACTAGTCCAAAGTTTTGGGTTAGCTCTATCCCTCCTGAATTCCATCTTTGAGATTAATTATCTACCCCAAAATCCTTCATATTAAATTTTAATGAAAGATAATATTTCATAAACCATTTCCTTATTATTACCAATCAACATGTTATCAACATAAAGACATCATTGACAATTACAAGTCCCTAATGAAATTCTTTACTCATTGTCGTATACCATATGTGTTCAGGGAGGGAAATCTTTCTATTGATTGTGCAACCAATGAGGCACTCAAGTGTAGGGTGGACCCAATTGGAGTACAATAAATTGCCTTTCTCATTGAAAGACAAAGTGTTAAAAGACAAGTATGATAATGTGTATAACTTATAAAGTTGAGAAAACAGATTGGTATAGGAGGATTACGTGATCTTGTGTCATAAAGGGCTCTTAGTATAATGATGATATTTTTGGTACGACTAGGAGAATGAAGTTTTCCTCAGGTGAGAAGGGAAATTATTATTTCATTCTCAAGAATATAATGTATCACATGGCTAATATCACAGTAAAGGCTAGTGTTAAATCCAAGTGTAACGACATGCCTAATGTAAAATATATCCTCCAAATTAAAGATCAACTTGCTATGAATAATAAAGACTCATTTATTTTTTGTAATGATAAAATGATTTTTTTCCTAGGGAAATGGTATAGCGACCATCTCTTTAAGAAAGTTCTCGAACTTCATTTCAAAAAGAGATTATTTTCAAAACACAAGTAATAGTGTGCTTTGCAAGTTTGGAAGGTTTCTAGGGTGTAGTGGTGTTATGAGGAAAGGTCCGTAGAAGATTAATCCTAAAAGCTTATAGTGCTCTAAAATGGGTGGTCCTAGAAAGCGAACATAACCCCCAAATTGTCAAGCTCTAAGGAAAAATGCTAATCTTTGGAGGCTCTTCAATCGAGCAGGAATGGTTCCTTTTTTTGAAGCCATGGAAGGGTACAATGAGTGCCTCACGGAAAAATTCAACAACTCATGGAGAAAGGGGCATGTTTCTATAGGGGTTGTTAGATTCAAGGTGACGTCTTAGTTCATAGCAGAGGCGACAAACCTGCAAAACCAAGGTATTAAGGTTGTGAAGAAGAGCGGAGCTGATTACTAGTTGTTTGTTGATAATTTCCTCCATGATGGCAAGAATCTCACTAGGTTTCAAAATGCATATGCGTGGCTCGAACTCCCATCAGGTTCTATGCTCTAGTCAGTATGTTTGTGATGATATATTTACTCTTGAAGGTAGATATATGACTATACATGCATATCACTTTCCTGTGTTGAATAATATCTGTCACAATGAACGTATAAATTTCCTTTCTGTCTACTGTAATCTCTCCAAAAAAAATAGAAAATAGTGTGAAACCTCCCCTACATCAAGGCCTTATGCTCGCTCTTTAAAAAATATGCCCTAGCTCTGAATCCTCGTGGTAATCCCTTGGAAGTTAGATAGGAGATTCAAGATCAAAATGTTGGGAAAAATGCTGAATCCCTTATGGTGGCTAACCCCATCCTAGAGCCCAAACCCTAGGCCCCCACCCCAAATTGTTGAACGCAATGAGAATCACCTTGGTAAAGTCTCTTCCTCTGCTGCTAAAAATCCCACTCCCTCAACTCCTGTGGGTAAGAAAAATCCTACTAAAAATGCCCTTGAGCTCGAACTAGTTAAAGCTACTCCTAAAAAGCACAAGCATTCTCCACTTCTTCTTGAACCTCCTAAGTCCAAGAAACTGAATTTTTTTTTGAAAAACTAGAATGTGGTTATCACTATACAAGAAGATAAAGAAGGATTTCAAATGGAGGATGAGGAGGAAAGGAAGTTGAGTTTGGGAAGTGGAGGCCAAAGATTTTCTTTCCTTGCAAAGGTTACTTCCTAGGATAAAAAAAGTAAATAAAAAGCCATATTTCATGGAAGAGTTCAAGGAGGTTGAAGAGTTTGAGGCTCAAGTTGATGAAGATAGTGAGGACATGGACTTTAAAGAGACATCTTACGATATGGGAGAGGATGAAATGGAGGAGGAAAAAGAAGTTAATGAGGAGGAAGATGTTGAAACTGAAGAAGAGCCAAGGAAGGAATTATTGAAAGCTTTTGAAACTGTGAACAATGCCATTATTACTCTAATGAGAGTAACTAATGGTCTCATGCGTAGACCAATGCTTGGTGTTGTCTTGGGCCAAACCAAGATTAGAAAAAGTCTTAAGAAGATGGGAAAGATTGATGAGATGAAGGACTAGGCTGAAGATTACGGACATGACTAGAGGGAGTATGTCTCCCAAATTGGAGAGTACCGGGACTTGAATTCTAAAGCTAAATAATGGATCTTTTTCTTTCTTCTGGTTATGGCTACTTTGAATTTTTTGGCACTCTATTTTGCTATATCAGACTGCTATTTTAATATAGCTTTGTTATAGTTGAGAACCTATTGGAATCTGGTGGACCTTATTAATGGTCTTCATAGTATTAGATGCTTTAGCAGTAGTACTCTATTTTTTATTAAGTATATATTGGTTCTATGGTTGCTATTTTTGATAATCGACATGTGTGCCATCATGGTTGTTGTTTCTTGTTGTTGGATGGTGTTGTTTTCCCAGTTTGTTTCCTTTTTTGAGTTTTTGGCTTTGTAACCATGAGATCAGGGCCCTTCCTTGCTTAATTAATCAAAAAAAAAAATAATGATAACAATAAATTGATTACCTATTTTCTTGTAATAAACATGTCAATCTAATTAAGCTCTAACAAATCCCAACTTTTTAAAAAAATGAATAAAAAAAACTATAGCAAATTTAGAGGGACTATTTTAGACCATAAAGAGGTTTCTTTAATATGCAAATAATGTCCTAACACATCACCACAAAGTACTTTGGTTGTAACATTTAGACCTTCTCCTCCATATCTCCATGCAAGAGTTATTTTAACATCTATATATTGAACCTTAAAGTAAAAAACAAAAAAAATAACAAAAATATGATAGATGTAATATTTATAAAAGAAGAAAACATCTCACCACAATAAATTTCTTTAATTTGGAGTAACCCTTAGCCTATAACCTTGCCTCATGCTTCTAGATCTTACCATTTTCACAAATTATTTTCTTGAAAGCTCATTTGCAACCAATGGGTTTCATATCCTTGGGAAGCATCACCAAGTCTCAATTATTGTTCTTCTCTAGTGTAACCATATCCTAATGGGTGTATAGATTTTTCTTATGGTTCACAATCCCATGTTCCCTACAAAAGCCATCAAACTCTATCCTATCTAGTTCTCAAGAAGAACTTTGAACTTTTTGAATTTTGAGAAGACCTTAAATTTACACCTAACTATGAACACCCATATTTTCTTGGAAAAGTCACTAATAGAATAAATATAATATAGGTATTTTACCAATGATGGTACATCCATAGAATAAAAAATGTCAGAATGAATCAAATCTAAATCCCTATAGAACTAGTTGAAACAACGAATATCAGGATCCTCTATCTTTTAGGAGATGAAGCACAAGGGAGGGGTTCCTATTTCACTTAGTTTCACTAAAGGAAACCCTAGAAGCTCAGATGAAGGTTTGAAATGTTGAAAATAATGATTTTAATGCACACTAGGGATCATACACTAGGCTAGGAAATTTAGTCCAAGATTAGGGTTTCTGGGTAGGAACATAAATCTAGCAGTGACAAGTCTGGAACTCTTAAAATTTGGAAAAAGACCTATATTGGGACTCATACGCCAGAAGTGGCGTATCAATCCTGTTCAACTTTTTTGGGGGATCAAAGTCTAAATCTATTCTTCTATCTTTGCTCTTCCTTCCAATCCTGACTTCTGGATCCAAAAAGTTAAATTCTTCTCTGAAGGTGTCCTTTAGTGATCTTGTAAACAAGGTGACAACTTTGACAAGTTTGCAACATTGATAACTTCTTCCAATCTTGCTCTTCAATGTCTCTTCAAACTAGATCTGCAAATCACAGACTAGAGAGAGGGAAAAATGTTGTTTTGTTAGTGGAAAGGGGTTTTCCTTGGTCAAACCTCATTTTGGTAATCAAACCTTGAAATGAAATGAAATAGGAAGGAGGAATGATGAATGAACAAATATGTGATGTTGCAACTCACCAAACCCTTGAATAAGACGTTGCAAACATGTATGAGATGGATCCAATGGATGTAGATCTTGAATCTTGCTTGAATGTTGTAGATCTTGAATTGAATGCTTGCTTGAATCATAAAACCCTACATCACAAATGTTAGCTCAAAAACAAACATGATGCATGATGACTTTGGCATGATATTTGATACTTGAATAGTGCTCCAAAATGCTTGATAATCACTCTTAAATGCTCTTGAATTCCCTTGTAAGTGCTAGAATTCTTGAATTCTTGAATTTCTAGATGACTTGTAAACTTGCTAGGGGAAAATATGTGAAACAACCTTGTATTTATACTTGTTTATGTCAAATTTCTCAAAATCTAGGAGAATAAAATCTCGCCAAGAATTTTAATTTAATTTAGGTCTAAGCTAAGTGGGACTCATATTCCAGTTGGGGCGTATGAGTCCCATTAGGCTAAGCTTGGAACATATTTTTCAAGAAAGGATTAGATTCATGTGAAATCTAGATCAGGGCCCCAAAACTTAGGTGGGACCCATACACCCAAGGTGGCGTATGAGTCCCAAATTACTAAATTTGGGCCATGCAATCCAAAAACACACAAATTATGATTGGATGTTGGTAAATGTTGAGATTAGTCTCATAAAGATGCATTAAACAAGGCTTATGGATATAAAATAAGGCCAAATAAGGCATAAAGAAGCCCAATTAATTAATGAAACCCTAGATTAGTGTGAAAGTGTAAAGGTACATTTTACAACATCCTAAATAAGGCACAACTAGGTCCACTTAGTTTACAAGGGCCCAAGACCTAATGTGAATGCGTTAAACATATTACAACACTAAATCAATGCAACATTAAGCTCATTTTAATAGGGAGGGCCCAAACAAGTGCGAAGATGTAAAGGGATACATTTTTCATCACTACATGTAGCCCCCACTTTAGTGAGAGTAGGAACTTGCTTCAAACACACTAAAGTAGACAAACTCGCCTCAAGAGGGGTCCAAGTGTACCAATGCTAGTTAGACATAACGACAACGATTAAGAGGGGTGATTAAGCCTTGAGGATCAAGATCTTATAGCAAACCAACATCGGCACAAAAGAACACAGATGAAAATGATATAAGGAGCAACAAAAAGGCACAAGAATACACTACCAAAGACAAAGAGAAAAGAAAAACAAAACAAAAGGGGTGAATCAAGCTTCGACCATTTTTCTCGCACATTGTGGATCAGATCTAGGTTGTTTGTCTAAAAATGCACGCTCACTTTGAGGCAACATGACTCTAAGTTGTCCACTGGGTGAGTATCCAAAAGGGTGAGACACATACACAAGTGACCTGTATGCGCTCACAAGCAAGTGGTTATGGGAAAGTCACGCCTAAGTTCAGCTTCATGTACAGCCATACCAACTATACCTCCTGATAACTTTGTTAAGGTGCCACACAACAATGAACTTCAAGGTTCATGAGGAAATAAAAGCTTCGTATGCTTGAAACTCATGAACAAACAAGATGGCACCATAGGCAAGCAAAGTGTTTTATGCAAGGTGGCCATATAACAAATGTTATAAATGCAAAAGTAGTGTAAAGTACATTCAAAGGAGTTTTGCTTAGTTCATGGAAGGTCTTAACTTAGGGAACATTTGGCCTAATGTATCCAAGAGAGGACCAATGGAAGAATAGAAGATTTGCAACTTAGGGGATGCAATGTGTCGTATCAAGCCACTTAGGGGATGCGAAGAGAGATCATGCTCTTGAAGGACATCACACCTAATGTCACCACAAAGTGAAAGATGAATTGCATGTTAAATAAGAAGACTACATCATGAAGCATGAAAAATGAAAAAATAATAATTCCAATGTATGCCCCCACTTTAAAGAAATTGTTGAACACCATGCAATGAGCAATTACTTTAAAGTAGAGAATGATAAATGCTAACAATAAAGAGTACATGATAGATTATTTGGGAAGCCATATTCTAAGTCATATGTTTCCAAATAACGTTACGTCATGAAAAAGGAATGGGTTGCCCCCAAAATGGAACTCCAAACACATGAGGGATCCATGGATTTGGGGTTAGTGTGTTCTTGCTACAATTTTTCTAAGAGAGCTCAAAACTGTCATCATTCCCCAAATACTCATGGAAAAGGAGAATGGCACAAAAAGAGCGAAAACAAAGAAAAATCCTTTTAGGTCATCATGAAAGAGACCTAAATGTCTCAATTCCTTATGTCAGCCCCAAAAGGAAAATACAAGACAAAGAAAAGATAAAAGTTTACGACATATAGAAGAATGTAGATACAAATAGAGGAATTCCACAAAGAGAGAGAGAAAGAGACATCAAATAGAACTGTATGTGGAGATCACATTATGGACATGTAATCACATGAAAGAAATATCAAAAAGAAACAATGTAAAAGACTAGTAAGGAACATGTGATTCAACCTATTAGCAGGTTGTTTGCATCCCAATCATGTTCATCATATACAAAAGGTGGAAAACTAGCCAAAGGGACAATAGCAGATGTCGTACTAGGGCCATCACCAAGTTCAACACTCTTCCTTCACCAAGTTCAACACTCTTCCTAGTAGAATTATCATTTAAGCTCATAGAAGGGGAAAACAATGTATTTAATTTGTCATGCACTTCTTCGTCAATCTTAGAAACCCCGTCATTGTCATCCAAATTAATCACAACAGGAGGTCGAATGATAATTTCTAAAGAATGATTTAGCTCTTGTTGTTGTATAGGATCTTTTTGTTTTGGCGAAGGGGGAGACTCATTGTGTATTGCTTCGGTCAAGTTTGGATGTTGATTTTCTTTGTTTGTTTCTTTGTTAATCTTTTAAGCAAGAGCACAACATCTACGCTTACACTCTCGAGCCTATTTCTTTTAGTTTGATTTTCAAGTTGTGTTTGTGTAGGAGTGGGTTTATCAACAATAGGTTTATTTTCTTCCCTAAGGGGAGAAACGGAAGGAACCATGGGAGGTTATTCAACCACTTTCTCTTTAGCTTTGTAAAAAAAAATTAATCTTAGGAGGCATTATGGGATTGTTTTCAGTATATCTTGGTCATTTTTAGGAAATAGGCAAAGGTTTTGTCTTAGGTTGGTCTTAGTTATTTGGAATGTCTTTAGGTTCAATCATGGTTTCGTCAAGGATTGTAGGCTCAATCATAGGTTGAAGCATGTTTCTAAGGGATTTTTTTTAATGAATTTCACCTTAAAATTTTCATAGGATTTGAAAAAGAAGTCCTCACGAGGCTTAATTGGTTCCATAGGCTCGGGCCAAAATAAATCTAATGAAAAGTTTCCATGGGAAGACAAAGGATTAAAGCCGCTATGGTGCACTATAAAGATTTCATTTTCAAAGGGAAACTTTAAGCATTTTTGCACATCCAACAGGATGACTTACATGGAGTGTAGCCATGGGTAACCAAGCTTCACATGGAATTGATCCAATTTCAAGATGATTGAGAATGAGACATCTAATTTTTTTGGTCCTATTTGTAAAGGAAGGGTGATTGATCCCATCGTAGGGGAAGTGAAACCATTATGCATCTTTATCAATGCTTTTGGTTTGTCATATGTTCCTTGATAGAGTTCATGTGCAAGTAAAAATTCTTCAGTGATCACATTCTCTCCACGGACGAGATTGATTAATATCTCATTAGTGGGCTTGTCATTGATTTGATCGGCTATGTAAAGAGGACCATTGGATGCATGTTTAAGTATATCTTGTGAGGAGAAAGAAATGTCAAGAGGATTTTTAGTTCGTCCCTTATGAGGTTGAGTTTCGATCAACACAATTAAACCCTTTTTTATAGTATCCATATCCATAGGACTAGTATCCATAGGATCTTGTTCAATAGTATACATGTTGTCATCATTTGTGTCAACATTCATCACATCATTCTTCTTAGTTTCACTAGATTTGACAAATGAAATATCATGGTTTGGCATAGGGTTGGTAAATATTTGCAATCTTTGGTTAGGAGGATTAATGGACTTATTTCCTTGATCATTAACACCTCCAATTGAAAGATGACCGAAATCAATGAGGTCTTGCACAAGATGTTTAAGACACTTGCAATGTTTTGTATCATGTCTATTTTATCAATGATAATGACAATAGGAATTTGTTCTAAAGTTTGGAGGGAAAGGTTTATTAGGATTGGGAGTTTTAACAGGAGGAAAGGTGATCATTTTCTATTCTAAAAGTTGTGACATTGTGTTATGAAGGGTATCGGGTAAGGGAGTGAATTGTCTAGCCAAATACCCAAATGTGAAAGGAGTTGTCTTCCTTATAGTATCCACTTGGGTATCAACAAGTTGAGTTGTTTGTTGAGGGGGATTAAGTTGAAGGAGTCCTTTATTCTATTTTCTAAAAGGTTGGTAATTGTTTTCATTTGCGGACTCAGACTTCTCAGGTTGGCTAGAGGTGGGTTTTGTGATATGACTACTAATCGAGTTTTGATAATCACGAAGGGAAATACACAAGTGTACAAAGGAGGGAAACTTTATCATGGTAAGCTTATCTTGTATCCTAGTTTGAAAGTTCTCAATGAACATCTGTTGAAGGTGATGATCAGGAATCTTTATGTCAATTTGGGAATAAATTGATTGGTAGCATGAAATAAAGTCGGTAATCTATTCAGCATCTTTTTGCTTACATCTCATCAAATCGGCTAAGGTCATTTTAGGAGTCATATGCACTCGGAAATGGTTTATAAATGCCTTAAAAAGTTCATTGAATGAACAAATTGAGTTATTCAATAATGAGGAAAACCATTCTAAGGCAGTATCCTTCAAGGATCTAGGGAAAAGCTTAGCCAAGAGCTTATCCTCAAGAATAAAGTCACTACATAAGGCAGTATGAGTAGAAACATGATTAGAAGGATCTCTTTTCCCTCCATATTTCTCAAATCTAGGCACCTCTATACCTTGTGGCATCGACGTTCTCAATATCTCCAAGGATAAGGGATTGCTTTTGACATAATATGTAGGTTGGCCATTTTGATTTTGGTTTATAGTGGAAACTTTTTTTTGAAGGGATGAAAGAATTTGCACAAGTTGATTTATGAGGGTGTCATTGTTTTCATTTTGAGATGGAGGTGAATATGGTGGAGGTGTATATGTGTTTGAGGGACAAGTGAATGGAATGCTTATGGGAGGTAAAGTGATAGGAGATATGATGTGCAGTGCCACCAAGGTACTAGGGAAGCTAGTAGAAATACCCAAGGTAGGAATGACACTACTAGTAGGTTGCATTGTTGTTGTAACTTAAGGGTTGGTATAGGTAGGAATAAAGGCAATGGTTATGGGAGGAGGAATTTGGGTTCCTCCTTGACTTTGGACATTGTTCGAAGGTAAAGCACAACTAGTGGTTGGGGTAAGATGTTTTCCAAAGATCTAAACTATGTTATGCACAATATGGCAATGCCTTCTTCACTTTCAATCATGTGATGTATGTTATCTATGGTAGGGATAGAGGTGGTTGAAATGTTTTAAGTACTTACCTGATTTTGTAGGTTTGCTAGGTCTTCATGAATTTGAATTATGTTTTCTTGCAGGATACTAGCAACCATTGTTTCAACATGTGTCACACTACTTGAAGGTAGAGAGTTGTTAAGGGTATGGTCCATACCTAATTTACTAATATCAATACTAGAAGTGAAAGATCTAGATAACCCAGGATCCACAATGATTGTGCTATTATGGGATGAAATGAGTCTCGAACTTCGTCTCACTATGGTATTAGCAATAGGAAACCAAGTAGAAAAACTCATACAAGGGACAATCAAAGAAATGCAAGATGCAATGAACACAAGATAAATGCTATGCTCTAATTCTAATTCAAATGAAATTAAGCTAGATGCAATGAAATGAAGAAAAAAAAAATTTGTAAACTAAAATAGATACCTAACAACAACAAATAGAAACATAGAAATAGAGATTATAATGCTAAAAAATGCAGTCTAAATTTGTAACGGGACTAAATGACCTAGATGGGTGTATGAGTCCCAATTAGGGTTTTTCAGGGGTTTGAACAGTGAATAACAATCACCACATAATACCTAGAAATCAATAAAAACCACCTGTACAGGGACTAAATCGCCCAAAGGGGCGCATGTGTCCTAGATTAGGGTTTTTGCACCATTTTCAACAAATTATATGTAAATGTTATGTTT
The DNA here is from genome assembly GCA_007258455.2 of Sequoia sempervirens. NCBI lineage: Eukaryota > Viridiplantae > Streptophyta > Pinopsida > Cupressales > Cupressaceae > Sequoia > Sequoia sempervirens. The sequence continues at coordinate 35,157 of VDFB02274055.1, forward strand.
TCTATTTTGAATGATGTCTAGAATAAGTGCAATTATAGCTTTCAAATGAAATTCAATGATGCAAGAGGCAAAAATGTAACCTATATATGCACTTTCACTAATGCAAAGTCTAGAAACCCTAGATGCAAATTAACTAATGCAAGACCTAATGCAAGGTTAATGAAAGTTAGATATAGGATTATGATGCACTCCAAATAAGAATTAAGGTGTTATAAATGTAGGTTCACCAAAATGAAACAAATAAAATAGGGTTTCTCTATCTTTTAGGAGATAAAGCACAAGGGACCTAGGGTTCCTATTACACTTAGTTTCACTCAAGGAAACCCTAAAGATCTCAATCCAATGATAGAATGAGAGAAAGAGATTTGCAAAAGCATTTCCTAGGGTATGATCAAAGATTAAAGGGGGTTCACCACCAAGCTTAGGCTTGGAAAGACAAGTAACATGCAAAACCTAATGATGTGTAAAGCTTGAATAGATGACCTATAAATGTATGCAAAACAAAACAATAAACTAAGAAAACATAGAGGTGCACCTGGAAACCTATAGAAGCTCCGATGAAGGTCTAAAATTTTGAAAATACTAAATTTAATGCACACTGGGACTCATATACCAAGCTGGGCGATTTAGTCCTAGATTAGGGTTTTTGGGCAAGAATAAAAATCTAGCAATGACAAGTTTGGAACTCTTGAAATATGGAAAAAGGCCTGTACTGGGACTCATACGCCATAAGTGGTGTATCATTCTTTTTAAAAAAAATTAGGGGATCAAAGTCTAAATTTTCTCTTCTATCTCTGCTCTTCCTTCCAATCCTGACTTTTGGATCTGAAATGCTAAATTCTACTCTGTAGGTGTCCTTTAGTGATCTTGTAAACAAGGTGACAACTTTGACAAGTTTGCAACCTTGAAAAATTCCAATATTTCTCTTAAATGTTTCTTCAACCTAGATCTTCAAATCACACACTAAAGAGGTAAAAATGTTGTTTTGATAGTGGAAAAGGGTTTGCCTTGGTCAAACCCCATTTTGGTAATCAAACCTTGAAACAAAATGAAATAGGAAGGAGGAATGATGAATGAACAAATATGTGATGTTGCAACTCACCAAACCCTTGAATAGGATGTTGCAAACATGTATGAGATGGCTCCAATGGATGTAGATCTTGACTCTTGCTTGAATGTTGTAGATCTTGAATTAAATGCTTGTTTGAATCATAAAACCCTAAATCACAAATGTTAGCTCAAAAATAAACATGATGCATGATGACTTTGACATGATGCTTGATACTTGAATAGTGCTCCAAAATGCTTGATAATCACTCTTGAATTCTCTTGAATGACCTTGTAAGTGATAGAATGCTTGAATGCTTGAATTTCTAGATGGCTAGTAAAATTGGTAGGAGAAAATATGTGAAATAACCTTGTATTTATACTTGTTTATGCAAATTTTCCTGAATTACAACACTACAAGCCAACATCAGATCTAGGAGAATAAAATCCTACCAAGAATTTTAATTTAATTTAGGTATAAGCTAAGCGAGACTCATATGTTAGCTGGGGCATATGAGTCCCATTAGGCTAAGCTTGGCACTCATTTTTCAAGAAAGGCTTAGATTCATGTGAAATTCAGATTGAGGCCCTAAAACTTCGGTAGGACCCATACAACCAAGGTGGCGTATGAGTCCCAGATCACTAAATCTCGGCCATACAATTCAAAAACACATGAATTATGATTGGATGTTGGTAAATGTTAGGATTAATCTTGGAAAGATGCATTAAATAAGGCTTGTGGATGCAAAATAAGGCCAAATAAGACATAAAGAAGCCCAATTAGTTAATGAAACCTTAGATTAGTGTGAAAGTGTAAAGGTACACTTTGCAACACCCTAAATAAGGCACAACTAGGTCCACTTAGTTTACAAGGACCCAATACCTAATGTGAATGTGTTAAACACATTACAACACTAGATCAAGGCAACATTAAGCTCAATTCAATAGGGAGGGCCCAAACAAGCGAAAAAATATATAGGGATACATTTTCGATCATTACACTAGCAAAGCTCAAATAAAACGTATGATTATTTTTTCCATTATATAAATTCACAAAATTTAAAATATTGGGAATAATTAATTAGCCCCTCTACTATTTTTTTACATTTCAAGGACCTCAAGTTTTTCTCACCAATTTGGTCCATACACGTGCCACAACATGGTCTTTTCAACATGAAGCTTCTACTTCTCAGAACCAAAAACCTTAAAACTATTACATTTAATGGTGCTCACATCCAAATGAAAAAAATTCCAGAACAAACTCCCTTAGCCAAAATAATGGTTCCTCACACCATCTTGGGACCATTTTTTTTGAAGATCATGTGTAAGTCTAGATCATTCATCTTGCTTGTGGACAAGATTTTCTTTACTAAACTTGAGATGTGTAAAACACCAAGAGGGATTCATTCCTCCAACCTATGAAAGAAAGTATGAATCTACCTCAACCAATGATCTTGACAGAAGAATCATCTCCCAAGTAGACCCTTTCCATCATAGTAACTCTCATACTTAGCTAACCACTCCATGTAGAAATATACACCAAAGTTAATCAGCCATGCATTCACATATACATGTGTTGTAGGGATTTAATGAACACATCAACAATGTCATCATGAGAGACTCTCGAGTCCAATTCATCCTTGAACTACTTCTTGGCCTTCTTCTCCTTCAATCCTTCCTAATGTGGTTGATCTTACCATAGTTCTAATACTTGACCTTAGATATACTAGAAAACTTAGATATCTCCTTAGATTTAGATTGCGAGTCATTTTTATTGGTCTTTCATTGTTTTTGGAATGACCTCTAAAAATTAAAACATCTTTGATGAGCTCTAAAGTTTTCTACTTCATCTCATTTGAGAGTAATACATCCATCATCTCATCAAGCTTTAGTTTGGAGATGGTGCTACCAATCATGATAGCTAGAATGTCCCATATATTAAACAAGGAATATAAGAAAGTTATGCATTGGTTCTCTTAATCCATTTTCATATACAAACACATTATTTTATAATATTACAAATATTAAATAATTTAACTTGCCCTAGGAATTCAATGTGTTTGTAAATTAAATTGGAGAATTTCACTTGTGGTAATGGAATAGCTTTCCAATCACATTGCTTCCTATCAACATAGTGTTCCTTAAAGAGCCTTTATATGGTCATTGATCATAGATACAATAAAAATAAGAAAAACAAGTTTTGAACATCAAAGTCATTAAAACTATGAACAGCATGATGAAGCCAACTTTTAAAGAATTGTAGTTGAGATAAACTTTTGTTGTGGAAGCATAAACACCACTTCAAAATATAGTCTAGATAATGTGTTACAAATCTTAATTTTTGGTGACTATATTATTTCTAGAACACCTTTTATTATTAGGAAAAAACCAAGAGGATGTCCTAAGGAAGTGAAAGCTATTTGCGAAAATGTAATAGTGCAAATAAAAAGAATAGGGACCACCATTTAAAAGGAAGTTGAATACAAGGAGATAAGCATCAACTTCTTGGCCCTTCCCTTTAAACAATTAAGTTTGTGTCTTTTGAAAAAGGATAACAAACAAACGTCTACTCTAGTTGGTGATTGCAATCTTTAAGAAGTCACAAATTTATTAGTTAATGATCATCAATATTAATATTCTTTAAATGAACCATCCTCTAAATGCTTGAATTCAATAATGTGTGTTACTTGTTTTAAAATCAATATGTATATATAGGATAAATTAGATGAAGAGAATTCTTATATCTAATATATAGATAGGAACTTTGAATTGATAAAAGCATTAACAACCTCTCTAATGTTCATAGCACAACGAAATTTATGAATCCTAGATCGTATTGAAAAAAGAATTTTGGTGGAATAGTAGAAAATGTAATAGCACACTAGCATTTATGAATCCTAGATTGCATTGAAAAAAGAATTTTGATGAAATCATAGAAATGTAATAGCATGCCGGTAGTTATGAATCCTAGATCAAATTGAAAAAGGAATTTTGGTGGAATCATAGAAAATAGCACATAGACGTTTATGAATCTTAGATCGCATTGAAAAATGAATTTTGATGGAATTGTAGAAAATGTAATAACACACCAGCATTTATGAATCTTAGATCGCATTGAAAAAACAATTTTTGTGTAATGGTAGAAAATGTACTACCTGTTCGTAGATGGGGTGATAATTGCCTACATTTCTAAATTCTGTGGGTGAAAACCACAAATCTTTGTGTTGATTATTGGAGAATGTGTGGCAAATAGGATAGGACACAACATTAAGGACATCAACAACCAATTTTTGCGAATAACACGGTTATTTGACCATGGTGGTCCACCCATAAAATTAACATTCGGGTCATAGGACGTTGGTATAAAAGTTAATATCGTAGATGGTCTTTTCAAACATGGCAATTATCAAAACGTTGGTGGTTTGTTCAACATTGTGTGGGGGGTCAAATGAATAAAGAATAGAATTCAATAGGCCATTTTTGTTCTAGTGGATAAAAGCCAGTCATTTATACATTCACAACGATTAAGAATAGTAGTAAAATATGGATGGTTCAAATTATTTGACAAATTTTTTTTTTTTTTCAATGTTAAAAATTTTATTGTAGATTTTGATTTAAAAGCTTGTGGTTTTTTCTATTTTGGTTTCTTATCCAATAGAAGAGTTAAGTTGTTAGCTTTTGTGGACACCGATTTTGGTATCCAAGGTTCTCTAGCACTTTGAGGGTTTTCCACCTAAAAAGGAGAGAGATGGACCAAAATGCGTAATGTCCCCACTCAAAACTATGTAAGAATGGATGAAATATGCCTAAATGTAATGATCTAAATGCAATAAACTGATAAAAGATATTGATTATTAATGTAAAAGCTAAGAAATGCAACTTGTTTGAAAACATAATGATTTATGCAAAATGACCTAAGAATGCAAACAAACAATAACAAAAATAAAAAAGACTAGAGAGGTGCACCTGGAAATTGGAATGTGATGGAGAGAGGCTCTGGAATCCTACAAAATTTGCTGTTGAATTCAACTGGGACACTTACGCCAATTTGGGCGACTTAGTCCTATTTTGGGGAGATTCTATTGGAACATGTTTCTACCAAAAGGGTATTCGAAAATATAGAAATCACTTTTCATGCATGGTAGTGGGACTAATTCACCATAGATGGCGACTTAGTCCACCTGGGATTCTTGGGAAATTTGGGGTAGGAATCTGTAGCTTTCTGTTTGCACTTCTCTTCTTGACAGGTGTCTAGTTTAGATTTTGCAGAAATTGAGCTGAAAAGTGTCGCCAAGCTTCAATTAGGGCTTTGTTGACTTGAATGATTGATGGATTATTGACCACTTTTTAACACATTTCTCTTTGACAAATCTACATACAAGACTTGCAAAACACACATGCAAAGAGGGGGAAAAGGGTTAAGGGTTAGAGAATATGGGTTTGCCTTGGTCAAACCCCAATTTGATAATCAAACCCTTGAAAATGAAATGAAATAAAGAGAGAATAGTGAATGAACAACATGTAATGTCACAACTCACCAAACCCTTAATGTAGAGATTTGAAGATATGCAAGAAGATGCTCCAATGGATGCTTGATAATGCTTAGAATGCTTGAGAACTATGAATAAATGTATGCTAATGTGTGGATGAATGTATTAGACTAATGGGGATGAAAATGAGAGGAAAACCCTTTATTTATACTTGATTTTACAATATTTCCTGAAAATAACACATCATATGTCGACCTTAAGGTTAAGAGAATAAAATTCCACCAGAAATTTAAAATAATTTTGATTTTTTTGCCCAGTGGGACTAAGCTGCCCCAGGTGGCAACTTGGTCCCACTAGGGCAGTTTTATTGGGTGTGGGGAATTAAAGTGCATTTAATGAGGTTTAAAAGGATAATTCTCTGAAACACACTTAAGTAGGGCCAAAAAGTGCATTAAAGGGTCATTTAAACATAAGAAAGGGTTGAATTATTGATGACAAGCCTAGAAAAGCGTGAGAGTTTGTTACAACTCTTTACAACACTTTGAAATAAGACTTGGTAAGTGATAAAAAGGGGTTATTTAGGTGAATTATAATGAAAGGGTCCTAGAAAAGTGTGAAAGTGGGTTACAACACTTCACAACACTTACAAGACATCCTAGAATTCTTATTGATTCACAAGGGTCCAAGACCTAATGTAATGTGTTGACCATATTACAACATTAAATCTAGGAAAAATCAAGCCAAAGTCCATAAGAAATCCTCAAATGAGCGTAAAAATGTCCAATTATACATTTTTTGGTGACACATTAAGCCCCCACTTTAGTGAGAGGATGAACTTGTTTCAAACTCACACTAAAGTACACCAACATGCATATCAAGAGGGATCCAAATGCACTGATGCTTGGTAAGATGAGACAACAACAATCAAGATGGATGATCAAGCCCCCGAGATCAAGATCCCATGGCAAACCAAACATAAGCAGAAAGGAACACACATGAAAATGATGTAAATGAAAGGGAGAGAAGGAGAAGGAAAAAGAGAATCAGATCAAGCTTCAATAGTTTTTCCATCCCGTTGTGGATAAGATCTAGGCTGTTTGCTGAAAAAAATAAATGTATACTCACTCTTAGGCGACGAAACTCATGGTTTTTCGTTGGGTGAGAAGGCCCAAAAGGTGAGAAACATACACTCATGGTTGGTATGCACTCACACACATGAGACAACAGCAATCAAGATGGATGATCAATCCACCAAGATCAAGATCCCATGGCAAACCAAACATAAGCACAAAGGAACACACATGAAAATGATGTAAATGAAAGGGAGAGAAGGAGAAGGAAAAAGAGAATCGGAGCAAGCTTTGACAGTTTTTCCATCCCATTGTGGATAAGATCTAGGTTGTTTGTCCAAAAAAAGAAATGTATACTCACTCTAAGGTGACATAATTCATGGTTGTCTGTTGGGTGAGAAGGCCCAAAAGGTGAGAAACATACACTCATGGCTGGTATGCACTCACACACACGCAGGTGGCTATGGGGAAAGTCATGCCTCGAAATGGGCTTCTCGCTCAACCATACCAAATTTATACCTCATGATAAATTTAATAAGGTGCCACAAAAGAAAATGAGATTTCAAGCTTCACGAGACAAGCAAAACTTCGTATGCTTGGAGCTCATGAACAAACGCGATGGCACCACAGGCATGCAAGTTGTGTTATGCAAGATGGCCATTTAACAAATACAAAATATGTTCAAAGGAGTCTTGCTAAGTTCATGTGAGGTCTTTAACTTAGGAACATTGTGTCTAATGTCTCCAAGAGAGGACCAATCAAAGAATAGAAAATTTTCAACTTCAGGGATGTAGTGTGTTGCATCAAGCCACTAAGAGGAACGTAATATGATAAGATAGATCATGCTCACGAAGGACACTACACCCAATGTCATCCACAAAGCGACAAACACATCATATGAAGTAACAAGGATACACTAAGAACGAAGAAAAGGAAAAAAATGCAAAATTTTAATGCCAATGTATGCCCCCGCTTTAAAGGAATTGCTAAACATCGTGTTGTGAGCAATTACTTTAAAGTAGCAAATGAAAAATGCAAAGAAAGAAGAAATGAGAGACAACTTGGAAAGCCCCTATACCAAGTCATACGTTTCCGAATTTAAGGCTATGTCATGTGAAGAAAGGGAAAAAGAAAAAGAAAAGGAAGGGGTTTCCCCCAAAATGAAAACACCAAACACATAAGGGATCTATGGATTTGCGGTTAGTATGTTCTTTGCTGCAATGTTTTGTAAAGAGCTCATAACTGTCATCATCCCCCAAATACATAGAACTGGAAGAATGAAACAAAGAGAGCGAAAACGAAGAAAAAGAAAGATCCATTTGGGTCAACATGGAAGAGACATATGATGTCTCAACGCTTTGCATCATCCCCAAAAGGAAAACACAAGCAAAAAGAAAAGGAAAAGGTGAACGAAAATGAAAAAGCTTTTGGGTCAACATGAGAGAGAAATTTCGGTCTTAATTCCTTGTGTCATCCCCAAAAGGAGAACACAAAAAAGAGAAAAAGGAAAATAAAAAGAAAAGGGGCCTTTTGGGTCAACAAAGAGACATTTCGGTCTCAATGCCTTGCATCATCCCCAAAAGGAAAACACAAGAAAAAGAAAAAGGAAAAGAAAAAGAAAAGGGGCCTTTTGGGTCAACATGAAAGAGATATTTCGGTCTCAATTCCTTATTTCATCCCCAAAAGGATAACATAAGAAAAATAAAAAGGAAAAGATAAAGAAAAGGGCGACTTTTGGGTCAACATGAAAGAGACATTTCGGTCTCAATGCCTTGCATCATCCACAAAAGGAAAACACAAGAAAAAGAAAAAGAAAGGAAAAAATGATGTATGACATATAGAAGAATGAAGGTACAAATAGAAGAATGGCACAGAGAGAGAGAGAACATCAAACATCGCATTATGGGGGGACACGTTACACACATGCCAATACACAAAAGAAAAAAAGAAAGAAAAAGATTAATAAAGAAAATGCGAGTCAACCGTCGAGCAAGTCATCCACCTCCCAATCATGTTTGTGATATGTTGAAGGTGGAAAAATAGCTAAAGGGACAAGAGAAAGTTTTGAACTAGGGGAAGCACCAGGTTCTACACTCTTTGTAGGAGATTTATCATTTAAGCTCATTGAAGAGGAAAATAATGTATTCAGATCAGTATGCACCTCTTCGTCTATTTTAGTGATCTCATCATCATCATCCATATTAATCACAATAGGAGGATGAATGATAATGTCCAATGAAGGGTGCACCTCTTAGTGTGGTTGTTGTATTGGATCATTTTGTTGCAATTAGGGAGGAGGGTCATCATTCATTGCTTCTATCAAGTGTGGATTTTGATTTTCTTTATTTTCTCTGTCTTGTAACTTGCGAGAAAGGGCACGACGTCTACGCCTATGCTCCCTAGCTCCTATGTTTCTTTTGGTTTTATTGTTGAGTTGTGTTTGTGAAGGAGCAAGTTGATCAACCATAGGTTTCTTGTCTTCCCTAAGGGGAGGAACAAAAGGAACCATTGAAGGTTGTTCATGCGTTTTCTTCTTTGCTTTGTAAAATTGTTTTATACGTGGTAGGACAGAGTTGTTATCATTATCTTGTGGTCTCTTGGATAATGTTGGGGAGGTTTCAGGTGTTGGTTGAGTTTGATGGGTTGGTTCTTGTTCAGGTTGAAGCATTGTTTCATCTAGGATGGGAGTGTCAGAAGAGGACGGGGACATGTTGTGGAGTGACAATTCTATAATTTTCTTTGCTTTAAATTTTTGGTAAGCAATGAAAAATAAGTCTTTGCGAGGCATTATAGGTTCCATGGGCTCAGGCCAAAATGATTCTAAGGAAAATTTTCCTTTAGAAGAAAAAGGATTAAAGCCGCTATGGTGAACAGTGAATATGTCATTTTCAAATGGAAACTTTAAACATTTGTGTATGACCGAAGGGAATCTTTCATTGAGCGAAGCCAAGGATGGCCTAGCCTCAAACAAAACTGGTCCGACTGCGGGATGATGGAGAATGTAACATCCACTATTCTTGGTCCTATCTGTAATGGAAGGATGATCAATCCTATCGTAGGGAAAGAAAAACCATTGTGTATTTTGATCCATGATTTTGGTTTATCATAATCATCTTGATAAAGATCATGTAATACCAAAAATTCCTCGGTGATCACATTCTCTCCATAGGTGGGATATATGAGTATCCCATTAGTGGGCTTATCATAAATACGACTGACTATGTAAAGAGGACCATTGGGGAGATTTTGAAGTATGTCCTTAGAGGAGAAAGTAATATCAAGAGATTTCTTATGGCCCTTACGAGGGATAACATCTATCACACCTACCATTTCATCCATAGGATTAATAGTGGTGATATGTGGAATAGGATCGAGATGTTCAACATCAATATGAACATTCATCACATAATTCTTCAGAGTTTCACTAGCTTTGAAAAATGAAGCATTATGTTTAGGCATGGGATTAGTGAAAATTTGCAAATTCTGATTTGGAGAGGCAACAAACTTATTTCCTTGATCATTAACACTTGGAATGGATAAATGGCCAGAATCAATGAGGTCTTGCACAAGGTGTGTAAGACGCTTACAATTTTCTGTGTCATGTCCATTTTGTCTATGATAATGACAATAAGCATTGTATTTAAAGTTCAGAGGTAAAGGATTAGTAGGATCGGGTGGTTTGACAATAGGTAAGGTGATCATTTGTTGTTGCAAAAGTTGGGACATTGTGTTATGAAGGGTGTCTGGTAAAGGCGTAAACTATCTTTTTGGATCTCCATAACTATAAGGTACCGCGGTTTTAACAGTTGCTACTTGGTTGTTGATGGGTTGAGTTGGTTTTTGAGGGGGATTGAATTGTAAGAACCCTTTTTTTTGTTTTCTATATGGTTGTGAATTGCTTGGATTGGCATGTTCCAACTTCTCAGCTTGGCTAGAGGTGGACTTTGTATCACGACTACTAACCAAATTGTGATAATCACAAAGGGCGGTGCACGAGTGCATATAGGAGGGAAATTTCTTCATGGTGATTTTGTCTTGATGTTTAGTTTGCAAGTTTTCTATAAACATATTTTGAAGATGTGGATCAAGAATCTTGACATCGATTTGGGAATAAAGCGATTGATAGCATGATATAAAATCAATTATCTTTTCTTCTTCATGTTGCTTTCATCTCATCAAATCGGCCAAGGTCTTCTTTTGAGTCATATGCACTTGGAAGTGATTTATAAATGCATCAACTAGTTCATTGAATGAAAAAATTGAATTGTTCGGTAAGGATGAAAACCATTCCAAGGCAGTGTCTTCTAAAGTCCTAAGAAACAGTTTGGCTAATAGTTTATTGTCAAGGACAAAGTCACTACATAAGGTTGTGTAAGAATTAACATGGTTAGAAGGATCTCCCTTCCCTCCATATTTATCAAATATAGGCATCTCTATTCCTTGTGGAATTAGGGTCCACAATATTTCCAAAGATAGTGGGTTGCTTCAAACATAATAGGTGGGTGGTCCATTCTGGTTTTGGTTTATGGTGGATATTTGTTTTTGCATGGAGGAGACAGTTCAGAAAAGTTGTGTTATGAGAGGGTTAGTGTAAGTGGTATGAGGTGGAAGGGAAAGTGGTGATGGAGTGTATGTAGTGGTAGGGAAAGTGAATGTAATGCTTATAGATGGTATGGTGGAAGAGTATAGAATATGCGATGCCACATAAGAATTATGAATGCTAGCAGGAATGGTCAAGGAAGGAATCACATTACTAACCTGTTGCATTGTTGTTGTGGCTTGAGGAGTGGTATAAGTAGGTATGGATGCCACTATTGAAGGAGGAGGAGTGTGAGGTCCTCCTTGGCTAACCATAGTGTTTTATGATTGAGAAACACTAGAGGTGGAAGGAATATGTTTTTGGTATATCTCAACGATTTGTTTCATAATGTCCAAGCCTTCTTCAATTTCAAGCATGCGATGGATGTTTTCTATGGAAGGAATGGCAGTGGTTGAAATGTTTTCAAGACACACTCGATGTTCAAGATGTGTTAAGTCCTCATGAATGTGTAATGATTTTGTCTTGTGGGATGTGATCATTTTGTGTGTCAACTTGCATATTATTGGAAGGAAAAGAGTTGCTAAAGGTAGTATCCATGCCTAGTGTACTAGTTGCAATACTAGGAGTGGAAGCTTTAGATAACCCAAGATCCACAACGAGTGTATTATTGTGGGATAACATGAGTCTTGAACTTCTTCTCACTAAGGTATTAGCAATAGGACACCAAACACTCATGTAAAGGTTTCTAAATGCGAGTGAATGCAAATGTAATGTGAACTAAGAGCAATAAAATGTTGATAACTACAATTTTGGAAAGCAACACAGAAATGTAATAACAAAAAATAGAAATGCAAACAATTCTCTAAAAATGCCAGAAATTATAGTGCAGAATGTGCAAGAGGACTAAGTTGCCTAGTGTGGCGAATTAGTCCCAGTAGTGATTTTTTTGAGATTTTTCAAAAATTTAAAATGGATTTGTATGTTTTTTGAGTTTTCAAGTGCAGGTATAATATAAATATGCAATTTTTTTTGAATTTTTAATGAAATGCAATGCAAAAATGTAAGCTATATGAGCTTTTAACTAATGCAATTTTTAAAACAAAACCTAATGCAATGTTGATGAAAATTATTCCTAGGATGTAAATGCACTTGAAATCAGAAGTAAAATTATCTAAAGTAGTGTTCACCAAAATTTGGACACCGATTTTGGTATCCAAGGTTCTTTAGCACTTTTAGGGTTTTTCACCTAAAAATGAGAGAAATGGAGCAAAATATGTAATGTCCCCACTCAAAACTATGAAATAATGGATTAAATATGCCTAAATGCAATAAAATGATAAAATATATTGATTATTAATGTAAAATCTAAGAAATGCAACTTGTTTGAAAACACAGTGATGTATACAAAATGACCTAATAATGCAAACAAACAATAACATAAATAAACAAGACTAGAGATGTGCACTTGGAAATCAGAATGTGATGTAGAGAGGCTCTGGAATCCTATATATATAGAATTTGTTGCTGAAGTCAACTGGGACACTTATGCCAAGCTGGGCAACTTAGTCTTATTTCAGGGAGATTTTGTCAGAACAAGTTTCTGCCAAAAGGGTATTCGAAAATACAAAAATCACTTTTTAGGCCTGACAGTGGGACTAATTCGCCACAAATGGCGACTTAGTCCACCTGGGAATCTTGGGAAATTTGGGGTAGGAATCTGTAGCTTTCTATCTACACTTTTCTTCTTGACAGGTGTCTGGTTCAGATTCTGCAAAAATCAAGCTAAAAAGTGTCTCTAAGCTTCAATTAGCACTTTGTTGACTTGAATGAATTTGATGGATTGTTGACCACTTTTTAACACCTTTCTCTTTGAAAAATTTGCATATAAGATCTACACAACACACATGCAAAGAGGGGGGAAAAGGGTTAAGGGTTAGAGAATTGGGGTTTGCCTTGGTCAAACCCTAATTTGGTAATCAAACCCTTGAAAATGAAATGAAATAAAGAGAGAATGATGAATGAACAACAATATGCAATGTCACAACTCACCAAACCCTTGATGTAGAAATTTGAAGATATGTAAGAAGGTGCTCCAATGGATGCTTGATAATGCTTAGAATGCTTGAGAACTATGAATAAATGTATGCTAATGTGTGGATGAATGTATTAGACTAATGGGGATGAAAATGAGAGGAAAACCCTTTATTTATACTTGATTTTACAATATTTCCCAAAAATAACACATCACAGGCCGACCTTAAGGTTAAGAGAATAAAATCTCGTCAGAAATTTAAAATAATTTTGATTTTTGTGCCCAGTGGGACTTAGTTGCCCCAGGTGGTGACTTGATCCCACCAGGGAAATTTTACTGGGTGTCAAGAATTAAAGTACATTTAATGAGTTTTAATGGGATAATTCTCTGAAACACACTTAAGTAGGGCCGAAAAGTGCATTAAGGGGTCATTTAAACATAAGAAAGGGTTGACTTATTGATGACAAGCCTAGAAAAGCATGAGAATTTGTTACAACTCTTTACAACACTTTGAAATAAGACTTGGTAAGTGATAAAAAGGGGTTATTTAGGTTAATTATAATGAAAGGGTCCTAGAAAAGTGTGAAAGTGGGTTACAACACTTCACAACACTTACAAGACATCCTAGAATTATTATTGATTCACAAGGGTCCAAGACCTAATGTGAATGTGTTGACCACATTACAACATTAAATCTAGGAAAAATCAAGCCAAAGTCCATAAGAAAGACTGAAATGAGCGTAAAAATGTCTAACTATACATTTTTTGGTAACACAACTTTCAAGTCATCTTTTTATTTTCAAGTTAAAATGTTAAGAGTACTTGTGGGCCCCCAACTCTCCATCTTAAATTGTCCACTTTCAAGTTATCTCTACTCTCAACTTAAAATGTTAAGAATACTTGTGGGATCCAAACTCCACACTAGATGTAGCTAAAAAAGTATGTACAAGATAAGAACCCTAACACTTGATAGAGAAAGAGATGCAAGGGTAGGACAAATGGGTTGGAGAAAAGCTCTAGTGAAGCATCTATAACTACACCATCTACAATTGTTTCCCTCACCATATAAATAATAATAATGGATGTAGTATATTATAAACATTAAGAGATTAATATTTAGTATAAATTAAACATTATAGTGAATATATGTTAAAAGTAGTAAAATTGTATGAAAAATTTGTTACAAATGATAATTTGCAATATAGTGAAGTTTCCATTATAAAAAATGTTTTAGATAGCATTAAAATATGTTGAGAATCTTTGAAAATAACCAGATCTAACATCAAATTGAAGTCTTATTGTAGACTGTACAAACATAACTACATTTGACTTTTAACACTGACAAACACCTAAAATGAACTCTATTAGGGAGTGACAATGTTGATCTCTCACCAACCATGGCTAAATGCTTACCATTGGTTAGGAAGTTTGAGCTGCAATTTCTAAAATGGTTGCCTAATGGGAAAGAAAAATGTAATAGATTTTAGACTAGGAATAGGAAATTTTGATTTGGCACCTCTTGACTTTGGTATTGGACTAAGGAGAAGCCTAGTTGTGACCTCAACTCATAATGTAATGGCCTAGCTCTGAGCCTATTGCTAGAAGATAGTAAGATTGAACTGAAAATAGTACCATGTTTATATCTCTAAGAATAAATGCTACAAATCTTTACACTATAGGGTAGTTGCTCGATTGAAAAAAAAGATATATCGTGCATTGGAAACTATCTTGAGATCTAATTGATTTTGAATTTTTAAGTTCTATAATAATAGTCCTTTACTTATGAAATCTAGATATTTGTAAAGGGCTATTATTTATTAGTATAAGAAAGTTGCTTCAAACCCTTAGTGCTTGTTGACAAGTGCGGTCAAACCTCAAATATAAGTAAGCAAGAATTTAGAATCATGGATCAACATAATATAATTGTATATGTTTAAAAGGAGTAAAAACTATAATATTTGTTTAAAGATATCAAGTTTTCACAATCCATCTTGCTATTTGAATATGATTCTTGGATTTTGATTGTGTTGCTATTTTTTGTCATCAATATTTTGAATCACACTGCATGATCCATCATCAAGATGAAAGAGAGCTGAAGGAGAAAAATAGTGACACAATCAAATCCAGAAATCATATTCAAACTATAATATTTGTATCACTTAAGCAAACACACACCAATATTATTGGTGCTATACAAAAAAATTGCTCATAATTTCAAGTATTACATCTCTCCACAAAGGCTCCTCTTAGCTGCCATGTCAAAATTTAATTTCATTCTACCTTCCTTTAGAATAACCCATTTTACCATAATACAAAGGCTTTAGGATGTGGTTCTATGTTAGGAGACACTTCTACATTTTTTCATAAACCCCATAAACATTCAAGACCAAAAAAATGGGTAATTCAGAATCTTTGACTACAAACTCAAACTGGCCATATTTTTTGGAGAAAAGCTTGAGCAGACTGGAGGGATTGGAAGTTCTAGAAAATTCTTAGAATTTTTAAGGTGTGATTCTCCAAGTTGCAGGCTCTACTAAGTAATACATTCCAAGAAACTTTTGTGGATAAGTTTGAGTTCTCTCCCTCATTTTCATTGTTCATCGGTTCGAGTATGATCATGAGAATTCTCTCCCTCATTTTCATTGTTAGGTACTTTTCATTAATTGGAACCTCTTGTTCCACTCTATCTTTCATCCTTACTTCTTGCTCCAAATTTCCCAACCTTGCATTGGTTTCGTAAATGATAGCCCAAATTTTATCCTATTTAGCTTCATCACCCACCGGACCTTGTCTGACCTCGTGGCTCCCTCAAGGATTGGTCCTTGTTCTCACCATCCTTCGTAAGGAAAAGGGTTACACCTAAAGGTTTCATCTTATTAGATTCTATTATGTTCACACAACTTATGGAAAGCATTAAATGAGCATTCATTTGCACATAAAAGAAAATTTCTCTCAAGTTTCAACACAATCTTTGATAAACATATAACTTTTATTTATTCATAAGGATCTCAATATCCTTTCCATTTACATAGCTTGACTATTTAGATAGTTGAGGGTAGATTACTCTTCAGACTCACTCTCAGATACATAACTCAATAGGGTGTAGCATTTAGATTTTTATTCATCTCTCATTTATTCATATCTATCCCAAATGGGGTAGTATCCTTCAAATTTATCTTTTGATACATAATTATGAGGAATATATCCATCAAATTCATTACTTGAGGAAATTACAATAACTTTCAACATAGGAAGGACTCTAGGGTCCCTAAACATTAATGCAAGACTAACGCTACATTCCAAGGGTATATCCCTAGAAAGTGACAGAGTTAGACTTTGCTAGTGAGATTGGAGGTAAGTAGTTGAAATTAGCTTCCTCCCTCATTCTTCTCTTGACTTGAATCACTTGAGAAAGAGTGTGACTGATTGTCTCAATATCGCTCAACCAGACAAAATTTTCATAGTTGGTTCCCTCTATCGTATGAACAATGGCTTATTTTTCCTTCTTGGCTTTCAAATAACACTCATTCCTAATTACTAACTTTCTTGTAGTTAACATGAGGTGCACCATCCTAGCACAAGAATTTCTAAACATTAAATAATTTTGGACATAAAGTATAGCAAGCACATAGGCTCCAGAGTTAAACCTAGTAGCTCTGATACCACATGTAACATGCCAATTTTTCAACAAAGATAAATTCTCTAAGTTTTTCCTTTCAAGTGAATAAACTAGGTTTGTTTCCCAATGCAATAATTTTTTTCTTTCAACAAGAGATTTAAAAAGCAATAATAATGCAACAATATTTCCAAACATTGATTCCATTCATAACAAAGATATTTACATGTTTCCAAAAATGAATTACAAATGAATCACATATAGCTTCTCAAGCTTCCTTTGATATATCGGCATCAGTGGTACATTGATCCAAGAAGATTCCCTCAAACCTTGGCTGCCAATTGTGGAGGAGAAGCATCACTCAAGCGATTTTCTTCCATCCATGGACTCTTATGTGGTCCCTTGCACATCTACCATAATGGCTAGATGGCCCTACACTTCGACGAAGGAGTTGGTTTGATAACCTCATAACTTTAGCCTATATGTACTTAGTGTTGTGCCCTACATGACTAGAACTTGAATACATCCTATCTTGTATATCATATACATCCTATCTTGTATGTCAATCATAGACTAGCATGAATAAAAGGAACACAATGAAATTGATAGTGTAACCAGTGGCACATTACACTACTTTGGCCAAAGTTTCATATAAAAATTCATCCTAGATTGCATACACTTCCCTAGTTCAATTTTTCTCAAGATCATTTGTACACTATGCATAGGTAATCCCTTCATGAGGTAATATTTAACCACAAGAATGACCTATTCCTTATGTTTTATACATATATTCTAAATACATTCCTATACGTAAGAAAACCTTATCATAGGTTTATCTACTTCCATGAGTAACCTGTGTTCTATCTCTAGTTTGGATTCAAAAACTAATTGCAACAAATAACTTCTTAGCTAATAATGCTTTTTATATTCCTAGTATTAAATACTAGAGTAAACAATCACTCCTTACTATGGAGTATGTACAAACAACATTTTACAATCACAATGACAATGAGTAAATAGACTCTTTCCTTTAACAATGTAACAATAATCTTTCCCCCTACTAGCAATTCAATGATTCTCATGCAAAACAAAAATAACATATAGTATTTCTAAACATCAAATACAAAGAATAGACTACATGCATGTATACCTGTTATTCCCAATTGATAGACTGAATTACTACTAGTTACTTCCATAATCAACTTCCCAAGCTCCTCTAAATACTCTAGCTTTCTCTCTCAAAGATAACTTATAATAAACTCTTACTCTTCTCTCCCAATTACTCTCAACTCACAAAATTATCAACTCAAAAAGCAAACAACAAATTAGAAAGAATGAATGGCATCCAAATGGGTGAAGTAGCTCATGTATTTATACAAAAATAAGAGACCAAAATTCCTACAGATCAGCTAAACATGAAGACACCTCTTAACAATAGAATTTTGAAGTTCAACTTATTTAAGAAGAAGGTGGCAGCAATATAAACAATTACTTAGCCTATTTGAACACATATCGACCTCATATTGTGATAGCAGTGGTTTGACAGGTTCATAAAAGCATATGATTCTTAACACCAAATCGACTTGTAGCTTCAGAACTCTTTTTGGTTTATGCAAATTCATATTTTTGCGCCACCAAATCAACTCATTCCCTATTATTTTGGCCGCGGTTTTCCTTTGAAAGAATAAGTCAAATTTTGGTTTATGCATTTAAAGCAACAGACTTGGTCTAAGTTTAACTTCTGAACACCTTGCATTAGTGTTGACTCAACTAAATGCTTGCATATCGACTTAGCTTGCACGTTTTCCATATTACACTTATATGCTTTGATCTAGTCTCTATTTCATACATTGAAGCCAAAATACATGGCAGGGTTTATACTTGCGTATATGTGTATACTTTTAAAACAACGCCTTATTCACTTTACTCATATATGCACTTTACCATAACAGTGCTATGTGCTTAATAAAGAATATGAACTTACATATATATATTTGTATATATATGTGTATATGTATATATATATTCATTAACAATGATCATGATAATAAACCATTTAGTATCCGCATGCATATTTCATGCTATTATAATAATGTCATTACATGTATAGACTTATATACACATATACATATACATACATGTATCGATATATGTGTATGGACATTCCATTATGCCATTTACATACTTGTATGTCAATATGTGTATGAATGTGTATATATGCATATATCGTATATATACATTACTCATACAAGCATTCACATATATTTATCGACCTATAGAAAGTCATATATACTTTTGAGGTATATATCCATATACATATATATACCTATTTGTCCATCTGATACACTCATGCCCATGATTAATCTATCTACGAGTATGCAGAGGTACATCTACCTTTGTATGCTTATGTATGTATTATGTCATGTACATGGGTTTATCATCAACATGTTTATGTATACACATACAAACATTCTATGTATACATGTCTAATCAACTACATCAAGAACATATTAGAAAAGAGTTTTTACCAAACAAGCACTT
>VDFB02274056.1:0-18910 GCA_007258455.2 Sequoia sempervirens
CAAAATAAATAAAAGACTCATTTCTGCTTCTTCTTTGAAAATTCTTGAGAGAAATTTTGTTCATTTTGGTTTTTGGGTTACTACCTGTAGGCTGCAGGTTTCTGAGGCCATGCATGGATGAATTCCTCCAGAGGGTGACATGGCTGTGTTAGAAAATCCACCCAGTTAAGGAATTTGTCTTTGGTGATGTTGAAGCTTGTAGAAAGCCTCACCAATTGCCTCGTATCCTCTGAACAGAGGCATGCCCTATCTTCTAGGGGCATTTCGAAGAACTCTTTGCAACGTCCATCATGCTTTTCATCAGAATCTCTGCCACCCCATGGTTCACAATCTGGATGTTTCATAACATGTATTTAACAAATTGAAGCAGAACCAGATAAGTTTGATTAAGGGAAAAGAGAAAACAAATAAATATTTTAGGTGGAAGAAGCCATCCTCCTCACATGCACGCTTGATCTCATTCACCACCGATTTTCTACCAGGACTCTCTAAATCTTTGAGGTCTATCACTGGAATGCTATAAGAATGAGAAACCTCATCCATTTGGGGGCGTTCATGGGGAGGAAATATGTAGTTCTCCTTAACTTCGAGATGGTTGAATCCATTGGACAGGAGTTTCTCTACAACATCGAGATGGGTCTCAACATTGGCTGCGGATGACATCTCGCAAGGGAATAAACAGAAAACCCTTCAACTGGACTGGAATTGTTATGGATTTTCTCAAAGAATTGGGATTGCTTTGGATTGAGGAAGTGTAATGGGTTTTTGGGAATCCACTGGAGCATTGATTTGACATAAACGATTGAGAAATGTTTGTCTTCATTGAAAAGTGTCCTTACTTGCAGCCAAGCAAGATCTTATGAGAGCAATAATTGATCTTGATCCGATCGAAGAAGAAGAACCTGTAGTGCAATATTATATAATTTATAACTAGCTATGGCACCTTGTGCAATGGGTACGCCGAAGAGGTGTGAAAAGTCAATTAGGAAAAAATTGGTGTATTTTTTGCACACATTTGTCTAGTAAATTAGATCAATTGATAGATGATTTAGAAAGTGATTTTAATAGTATTATTTAATTTAATTTAATTTTGTATAGAATAATATATTAACTATTATATTATTATATAAATATTTATTATTGATGTCATTATTTTATGTGTTTATTATTATATTATATGTATTATTTATATATTAACTATTTTATTAACTACTATTATAGATTAATATATTAACTATTATATTATTATATAAATATTTATTATTTATGTAATTATTTTATGTATTTATTATTTAAATATTAACTATTATATCAAAATTTAATAAAATAAATGAAATAACGCCACCACCAGCAATAAACCAAAAGTGTAAAAGGACCAAAATAAAAAAAATAGCTAAAAATAAATAAATTTAGGATTGTTATCCTTTCATTAAAGAATTAAAATTGAAAATATTTATGTATGCCACGACCACCTAAGAAACCATCCCCCGTAAAAAGTCTACTCTTATAGGCCTATCGGTCCTTTGAATCCCCAAACATTCATGACACGTGGAGGATGTTACACGATGAAGACAATGGAAAACGACAAAAATAATTGCCTATTTGAGATCTTATTTGTGGTTTCTTTGTCTTCTCCTATTGAAACCTTCAACATACATAGCTTTAGAATCTTGGGAGACATTTTTCATTGTAAATGTTATGATATTAAGAACCACAAACAAATACTTTCAAAAAAGTATGTATATTGACAACACTAATAATACTTGAAGAGCAACTACTCCTAATTAAAAATCTGCAATCAAAGAGATAAACCCAATTTTAAAATAATTTTAACACAAACCTAATTTTCCATACTATCACATACATGAAAGACAACATCCTCCTAATCAAATTGAACTTAATGACATTCACTAATGAACAATATAAAAATAACTATTATTTGTGAAGCCAATTTAGATATAAACAATGTTATGTTTATTTTTTATTTTTGTAGTTTTAAAAAAATACTGCCCATAAAATACCATGGAAAAAATCCAACAAAATAATATAAAATTGATGAACAATTTTATTTGAATGCAAATGCCAAGGAAGGAGATACACAAATAGAAAAGAGTGTTGTTGAGTTTGTATGATGATTAGTGTCAACCAAAATGAGGAAGAGTCATAAAAGTGGATTACAAAATTATCTAGATAAAGGCTTGTAACAAGTTAGTTCTAAAATGATGCTGGGTTGATTGACTTTGTAGTGCCTATAATTTACATTAGGGAAAAAACAAAACTATGTTTTTTTCTTAACAATAATATAATATACTAACATTTAACAACCATACATGTACATGGTGCATGCGATGCACATTGGGTGATGTTGCTTGAGAGTAGGGTAAAGAAATGAGAATGATTTTGGGTTGACTCCAAACATAGGGTATACAAGATTCTTAATTACCAACCAAAAGTTGATGCTCACTTTTGCATAATAGTTAATGTCCTTGTTAGACCTTCATGGTATGGGTTCTCATATGGGGAGCATATAAATATCATCAATTTGATTTGCCCTATCCCCTTTAACTACCTTAACGATATCAATGTTAATTCACAATTTATGCTTGAGTTTGAAATTTTTAAATACAAGAATAGATAAACTATTTGCAATTTACTTTAATTATTAATTCATTTATCAATTTATTTTTATCTAATATTAATTTACTTACCTTTATATATATATATATATATATAATAAAAAAAATACATTTAAAAATAATAATATTAAAGAATATCTCATACAAATAATTATATATTAATTCATTTACATATTATTATTTTCCCTTGGAAGGGAAAAGGAAATAAAGAAACGAATATGGAAAAGTCTAGATTTTTTAAAAGAATTTCTATTATTACTAAACTTTTATCCTTATGCATAGTTTTATTTAAATTAATCGAGCCCCTCGCTTTTAGAATATGGAAATATTCTTTCTTTTTAAAACTATATTTTACGCCGAAGGCGTGTCCCTCATTGAGCTTTCGAAGCTCACTTTTTCTATCAAGGGTTCACAAGCCCCGAGAGGCCCGGCAAGGTGCTTAAATGAATCCGAGCCGTGCATCGTTTTTCGCCATTTTGCAGCATGCCTTTCATTTTTCGTCATTTTCCCGACTGTTTTTTCGCCGTGTTTATTGCCGCTTTGCACGCCCTTATTGGTTTCTGCTCCTCCGAACTCTTCCGCACTGCACGTTTAGGAATATAGTGCGGAAAGTTCGGAAAACAGAAAATAATAGCGATACAAACAGCACAATCTGTCGACAAAATGAAACATGCTAAAATAACGGCATGTCTGCAACTCAGGTCGACAACTTTACTGCTACCAATGAAACCTGATAAAAAGTGAGCTTCAGCAGTTGCTCGGCGTAAATATATTAATTAATATATTGTTTAATGAAGAAAAATTAGCAGATAGGGTTTTTAAGTGGACTTGCCAGTCCACAATTCCCTAACAAACCTGTCCACGCCGCTAAACCATTTTCAGTTACCAGTTTTTAGGCTCCGTTACCGAATTTTTTCACGGTCGCCGTCGATGTGGAGAAGCAGCCTTGTCCATGATTTGGCTCACATTTAATATTTTCGTTTAAAAGGCTGGAAAAATCTTGTCTCGAGCTCAAGATTCTACTAGCTCTAATACCCCGATATCTTTATATCTACTTTTCGTTTATTTCGAGTAGATTGAAGCAGCAGCTGTAGGGGGATTATTTTGATTCGTCTCATTTTTATAAAAAAATTGCTTTGGTAGGGTTTGACAATACTTGTCCTGCAAATTCTGCCCATTTTTACTCATCGGCATGGTTGACAGCACGACAAAGTTTGTGCAGAATCTTGAGGTAAGTCACTGCCATGGTTTCAGTGAGTTTTTTATTTGGGAATTTGTACATGGCCGATTATTTTTTGATGTGTTTCTTTTCCTGGGTAAGTTGAATCATCTGCAACAAAACATTAAAAATTGGAGCGATCAATCATTGCCAACACTTTCAGGTTATTTGCCCACGTAGAAGATCAGTTGGATTTTCTGTGAAAGCGAAATATAGGAGAGGGTTAAACGGAAACAACAGCCCTTACACTAACAAAAAAAAAATTTAGAAACTGGCTGAACTGCAAAATAAAGAGATGCTGGTGTCATTTCTCCACAGTAGCTATGGATTAAGATTGAAATACCAATTTCTTCGCAGATCAGTTGTAAACAAGAAGCTTATTAAATCATACAAAAAAATAAATAAAATGTGGCAGATTTATTGAGAATGAATGAATATGTTCTAAAAATCAAACAAACCAGAGGAGTGGGAAATGTGAGCAGGTCCAAATTGAAAATTGTGTCAAACGTCCCCAAGCTGATTACATGGGTTGAACACATCCCTCCAGTGTGGCCAACAACATAGGAAAAAATAAGAGATATCATGTTCTCCTTCGACAGTGACAAAACCCCGAGTTCTATGGCTTCCCAACTCAATTTTATCTTACTTATTGGGAAGCAATCTAGAGAGATATATTGGAGGGAGTAGAACCTCAAAGGAAAAAGACAATTCTAAAGAGAACAAGTGCCACCTCGCAATTGATCATGCCAAATTAAGCTGATCCTGAAGCTATGGATCGCCATAGGACTATCTCCTCCATAGAACCATTTACATGGTAATTTTGAAGCTTATTGCCAATAGAGTCAAGCCTTTTTCACATAGTATCATTTCACAATCCTAATCAACTTTTGTTTGGCAAGGACAAATCATGGATTACATGGTTGCATTGTAGGAAATCATATGCTCTCCAAAGCTAGAGAGAAAGTTGAGAATGTTAATAAAGCTAGATTTATCAAAAGCTTTCTAGAGGTAAAGAAATAGTTTAGTTTTTAGATCTTTTGTCATGGAATTTAGGGTTCAGTCAACAAATGATTGAATGAATTCTGAGTTGTACCATCACACTCATTTACTCATTTAACATTGTCCAACAGTTACATGGGAAATCTTTAAGCCCAAGCATGGCCTATACTAGACGAATCCATCATCATAATATGGGACATTACAATAAAAAAGATGCAAGGAAGGCTCTTTCTTAGATCAATGGTAGGTTAGTAATAGTAGGAAGAATATAAGTAATTTAGAGTTGTTTTATTATATGATATTATTGTAATACCTATAATTTATTGGAGGTATGATTTATAGGGTGTCCATGATAAGCTATGGATTCTGCGGCTTTAGGTGAATTTACCATCAACAATTCATTGTCATGATAGATTCATCTCGTAGAAAATTTACCGCCAGCAATATGATATGTATTGCTGGTGGTGAATTTTCCATGAGATGAATTTTTCATGACGATGAATTGTTAGAGGTGAATTTGTTGACAATAAATTTTCCTAGAACCAGATTTTGCATGTTCTACAATACCTGTAACATGGGTGATTCACCTGTTGGGCTTGGCAATCAATGTTTAGGTGCTTGTCTGGTCCATATATTTTAGGGGCCTGATCTCTCATTTGAAGGGACCTAAACTTTTATATCTCTTTACTTTTTTTAATTATATACCTACCCACAACATTTCCCTGTTATGTTTTTGAATCATTACGTAGAAATTCATGTATGTGATTACTTATAGTTACTGAAGAGCTTCTTATTTCAAGTATTTGTTTATAAATGCCATTGCAAAAGGTGCTTCATTGATGGTGGTTTTTCATCATGTTTATTACATTAGAATTTTACATTCACTGTATGTATGGACAAAAACTCATGTTTTATCTTCATTGGTAAGAGGCATGTTTTCTATTTCATCTGACCGAAGTTATAACTTTTCTAGTATCTATAAGATCATGAAAATGTGTGGACATCACTACCCCCATGATCAGCAGCAACCAACTCGAGCTCCTTATGGGGGCTCTCCTTATCCTCCAGTCTCTGTCTCTATACAAAGGAAGATTGTGAAGCTAATCCTGATTACCATCTAGCAAACCTTAATGGTCGTATTGTCATGGAAGCTGCTAATGAGTCTGACCCAAATCAAGTTGGGTGTAATAATATATAGATTATGAACAGTAGGTTAAATAAATTTTTTTTCTAAAACTATTTGTTTTATGTGAATCAATGTTTTTGATCACTATTATATTATAAGATGAGAAAATAAATATCGCGACATTCAGTGTTCCATCATCACAATGATCAAATGAAAATCACTAATCAGAAACAGTGATACAAATGAAACATAGTATTTTTTTACTTTTTTTAATTCACTCATCATATTTATATTCTAAGATGAGAATTCATCTATGTTACCCCAAGTTTCTACATAGATTTTTCTAAAAATAAGTATGCTAGTTATATTACTAATTATGTGATTTAAAATACATTTAAATTTTACTTTTTAATTTCCTATGGTTGTATCCCTTGAACCTCCTATGGATGCAAGTGTAGTATTACACAATTTCATCATAAAAAGGTGGATGGATAAGAAACCACACTTTTTAAAGATATATACAATATGTAAAACTGCATTCAATGTGTTTAAGTATGAAGAAGGAGATTTATTAATGTATTGGAGAAATGTTGAGTTTTATGCAATAAAATTTATTTTATTTTGCTAAGTTTTTCACTACAAAAGACTTTTCCCAAATAATAATGTTATATATTACTTTACTTTCTAATTATTCTATTATTATTTCACATAATATATATGTACTATTTCTCTTATAGAAGTTTATTACAAATTTTCTCTATATTTTAAATAGATAAACATACATATCAAAATAATATAATAATTTCATTAAGTTAGTTCATCTTGTTTCACCATTGTTCCATGTACCTCCATGTCAACCTAATGGGTCCATTGCTTCCTTGACCTTATCTTGCTGCAAAATTTTGAAGTTCGCAAGCATATTTGCACTATGTGCAGACTTCCTTCTTTTCCTTGTGTTTATGCCTTCTTGTATAGGTTGTTCACTATCTACTTACATGTATGATTGTACCTCATGCATATATTTTGATGAGTTTTTTGTTAAATTCAAAACTAGTGTTACTCAATTTTATGTGCAAGTCTATTACATAGTAGAGTTGTGGACTTTGTAAGCACATGTGCACTTTAGGTGAGCTTCCCTTGTTCTTTATCCTTGTGAAAATTTCGTCCTTGCATAATTTTAGAGTCCACTTGCACATTTATGTATGGTGTAAGATGCTTTTTTCCCTCCCAAATTTACTTTTCTACTTGATCTTCGTGCTCTTTGCGAGCTTTTGTAGTATACAAGCATCTTTTCACTTGGTGCACATTGCTTCCTTCCTTTTTCCTTTTGCTTCCTCACATGATCTCTTTGATTCCCTATACCTTGCAAGCTTCTCCCTTCTTCACGCAATTTCATAAATCATGTTGAGTTATGATCCCTATCAGGACCACATTAAGGACCTTCAAGGTTCCTAAGGACACACACAATCCCAAGTTGGACTTTTATCATTCTACCTACTAGCTCCACCTACTCCAAGCACAACCAAGGATTTCATTAGTACTCTTCTAGAGCTCAATATGATTGTTGAAGATCCCCAAACACATATCAATACTCTATGATATCACCGAAGCATGGATTCATATACAAGTGGCATGATTGTGCATGCAAAAGGATACATCTTGATAACTAAATCTATACAAGCATGATGTGAGTAGCATGGGTAACATCAATGCCAATAGAATATCCTTCAACTACACCCAAAAGGGCTAGCAATATAATGAAATAAAAATAAGAAGAAAAAAGAGGAGAAATTGGAGGACTAGTAGGGGGTATTGTAGCAAAAATGTTGAACAAGGGGAAGAATCCTTCCCCTACACATGTAAATGATGTGGTAGAACTACTTGTTTAAGATAAAATCTTATTATTTTCAAGTACATAGTTGTATTGTATTATATTATCTTTCTCTATAACCATATTTTATTTGAGCTAAATGGATGTTTGGTTGCGAATGGAATGGATTATTATCTATAAACTTAATATGGCAATGGTTTCATTTATTATGTTCACTTACATACATGATCATAAGATCCATGATCTTCTATAGACTCCAACACTAGTTTGATAATGTATTGAGGTAAATCTAACAATTGCATAACCTTTAAATCTTATATTTCTAGGTAATGCTTCAATCTATCTAGCAATGCTTATTATTGTAGATGGCTCTCTAATGTTCCCTCTCATATCTTCTTTATTTCCTCTTTTCTATGTTCTCTTTCCATCTCTTTTCCTTAACCTTCTTCATTTTCTTTGTAGGTTGGTTAGAGTAGGTTTAGATTAGTTCTCTTCCTAAATTTGAACTAACCCCCTAAGTATGATTGCACACATAATATCACCAGGGCCCTTGTTATAATTGTATACACCTAAAAATGGTTTGGAGAATATAATTAATTAAATATGATTTATTTGATTAATTAACCTTAAATTCATCTACTTAATAAATAAATAGAAATATTTATTTATATAGTTCATTTTTAATTCTTCTATTTTTATCATATTATTTCCTCTTAATTAAATAAACAAATTTAAATACTTTGTTTTATTTAATTATTATCATTATTATTTCTTCTACATTTATTCATTTATTCTATCTTAATCACATCATTTTATCTTAATTAAATAAACAAGTTTAATAAATACTTTGTTGTTTAATTATCATATTTCTTCTATAATTATTTAATAAATAAATTTCTATAGTTTGTTTTTTTAAATTAATTATTCCATTTTGCTAATTTGAATAAATCAAAATATTCAAATAAAGGCAATTTCCTCTATTCACTCACCTACCAAATTAGATATAAAACATCTAATTTAATTCGACTGGCATTCATGGGAAAGCTGTGGAGACAAATTGGAAATCAATTTGTCAATCTCCTTCCTTTCATTCTTCTTATCCTATGGCAAGATGTTTTTCTAGGGAGGAACAATCCCCATAATCAACTCGGGCTTCTTCATCTCTCACCATTCAATCCTCCAAATCAAATCCAGACCTTTGTTGTACTGCCCCTTCACAAATGTGTTGTCATGAATCTATAAATACAACCTTCTAAAGTAGGAAATGGATCCCGACTTTGTGCAATATTACTCTATAGAAATAGCATACAAGCATTCAAGTATTTAGCAATAGAATCACATAGCAATCAATAGAATCATAATCATGGCATTCCATTTAGATTCATCATAGTTTAGAGTAGCTTCATTTATCTATTTTATGTCATTTGCATCAAAAGCATTTCATCATTGCACTTATAAATAGAATCATACAACTTTAGCATCATAATCATAATCATTCCATTCTCTAGAATGGCATTTTAACAATCACAATGCTTACCAAATCTGAGAGCCCTCGGTGATTTAATAAATCTTTGGAGATAGGGAACATTGAGACGCTTTCAAGAGTTTTCCTATTTTTAACTAGTTTAATTATTGATTCTTTTGATATAGTGTCTTATTAAGAAGTTTTGTTTGTTATTTTACTCATTACTTATTCCACACTTACATTTTGGCACCCATCGTGGGGTACTAACCCCATGTTTTAACAAAAAAAAATTCTAAAAAGTGTTCGTACAAGATTTTGGCATGTTTTTTTTAGCATGACTGAAATGTTTTGCATCGCATCCATCAAAAACTTTAGCACTTCTAATGATTTTTTTAGCACATCCATCGAAAACTATAGTGCTTCTGAAGACTGCTTCAACACATCGACCAAAAGCTCCTAGAGCGGTTGACTATACCATGTTCAACTCTGTTTTAGCACATCCAATAAATTCTATAGTGCATCTGACAAATTCTACCACACATCCAATTGATCCTACAACACATCTGATCAATTAAATGCTGCATCTGACCTCTGTTCTGGCGCTTTTGTAATTTGACTGATTTGTTGTCTGGATCCAACGCGAACACAACCAGTAATTTTATTTGTTGCATTTGGACTAAAATGAACCAATCCTAGGGTAGTCATTTGGATTAAAATACACCAATCATAGGGTAGTCATCATACATTTGCTATCTCAGTTAAAATTAACATTATATCTTTTGTTGACTAATATCTTCACGTAGAGTAGCAAATTGTCATTTGGGCTTTAAAACTGAACATTGTTTATTGTGATTATGTAGTGATAGGCCTATGCTCTTCCCTTAACTGGGTTATCAAAATGCCATAATCATCTTTTAATTTCATGCACTTTATTCTTTGTTAAATCCTTTAGAAGGCTTGTCATAGTGGGAAAAAGTACTCACCCTACGTAAACGACCTAAGTGGGAACAACCAAAGCCAGGTTTTCCAACCCACTATAGATCAAAAGTGAATCTGGGGAAACCCACATTTACCAAAAATGTGCAAGATAACCATCCCCAAAATCTTTGTTCTAAAGATTGGGAGGTCTCTTGAGGGAGTTTACCATTTGCCGCTCTGAACGAAAACCCTATCTACAAACCATAGTGTAGAATCCAGCTGTGTTAGTAACCAAACATTGTAATACTCGCAGTGCAAGAGGAGGGAAGAATCTTCCCCCAAGACACTCACCATATAATTTCCAAGGACCGTTTGCTCAAGGGATCGAGAAATATAACTTTGAGTATGCACCTAGAAAAGACAAAAATACAGGCGCCCTTTAGGGAGTGACATGGTTGTGTGAATCGACATAATTTTAAGATGTGGGTTGTTGAGTATAATGATGACCTTTTTGACCTTAAGAGTGAGTCTACTTGAAGTGTATTCTTCGTCAAAAACTAGTGGAAATCAAGAAGGATCATGTTTGATTCTTTAATATACACTTATTGTTTAGATTCTAAGACTTAAAAACAACTATTTTACAATTACTTTCCGTGTTTTCAAATCATTAATTCAAATAAAGATCATCCTAAAAAAAACAAAAAGTTTGACAAGTCAACCTATGAAAATTTATGATTAGGGATTGGAAATCAACAACATTTGTCAAGAAATCCCTCACAAAAGGAGTCAAGAAACCAAAGAAGCAACTTAGTTCAAGAAACTTTTGGAAAAGAGAAGCTTCTTATATCAAAGTAGAAAAATCTTGCTTGAGCATCAAAATTTTATCCATAGGTACCACAACTTTGCTAGAGGATATATTGATGATTTTTCCTTAGAGCCTTTATGTTCACAAGCTTATTTTCAACGAAGAGATCTTTCACAAAAACATAATCATAGTCGACCCATTCTTCAGTCTTTTATCCCACAACTAGCAATACAATATTCCAACAGGCCAGATCAATTCTTACAATAGAGAAAAACATGGAAACATTAGGCTTGTTATAAAAATTAGAGATTTTCCAATAAAGATATCCTGTCAAATATACCTCAAAATTCAAAAAATTACACCCAAAAATCATCCCCTTTACTAATAAGATTCAAATCAAACAACACTGTGGACTCCCAAAATAGTGCTTACACATTTTTTTTTAGCGCATCCACAATATCTTTTAGTGCATCCACAGTTCCAATAGCGCATTTACAGTATGTTATAGCGCATCTGTCGACTGTAACCAAGAATTGCAATGTCAGAAATTACCAGTAAAATAGCACTTCCACAATCTGTTTTAGCACTTTTACCATATCTTTTAGCTCATCCACAATCTGTTTTAGCACTTTTGCCCTCTGTAATAGTGCATCCACAAAACAAGAAAATAGAGAGCTATTGGAAACATCTGTCAAACTATTGACATCAGAAACTCGTGTTTTATTAGGATGGAAATATTTTCACAGGCCAGAAAGTGTCTTAAACCCAAAACAAATAGGATCTTACAAGTCAAAATTCTTTTCAAGTTGAACCTAGATCTTGCAAACTTTAAAGTGTCCAATTATCAAACACAAATCTTGGTTATTAGGTTAAGTTTTCTCATTAGGATTTTGACATCCTACAACCACAAAACAAAACAAAATAATCAAATTTTTAACTTGGTCTCATCAATAGAATATATCATTCTATTTGAATTTATTTAAATCCAATTGACACTCATCCAAACATAGAAGATCAAAGTTTAGTAAGAATAGCAAACACTTGTATGCCAATTTTGACAAGGTTACAAAGATAGAAACTTAGAGAAAAGAAAATTGAAACACCAAATGTCATGGCTAAAGAAAATACTTTTCAGAGACTCCATCAAAATGATACAAATGAAATAAATCAAGAAGATATCCAAATTGCACAATAAGATCCAAATTTTCACAAATTTATGGAAAATGTTTTTGAACAAGATATGGAAAAATACCTCTTGATGCTAGTTGAATTAGGTGCAAAATTTCCAAAAGATTTTAACATTAATTGATTAAAAGAAACACCTCTAGAGTAGCTGAAACTAAACCACACAACACTCAAAACACAAATCAAGTGGTTTCCCTAACATGTCAAATGAAAAATTTTCAACAACTTCAAGATATGCAAAAAGGAACCACAAAGAGGTACTCATTATAGGACATTTTTCCTTATCCTTTTCATCCAAGTGTGGACATGATACCATTTCCTAGACATTGTGAATTCCTCAAATATGATAAGTACAACAAAAAAACTGATCCAATTGACCATGTGAGGGAATTCAATACAATGAGTTTAGAGTTTGCACGAGAGGATACTTACCTAATGAGGTTATTTCCAAGGAGCTTAGGAGGTTACTGTATGGAATGGTTCTCTGATTCGATCCTTTGAAGAACTAGTCAACATATTTATCTCAAAATTCTCCTTCAATATTCAACATGAAGTAACCATAAAATATTTGTTACAACATGGAACAAAATAAGGGTGAGACATTCCTCTCATTTCTACAACGTTGGAAAAAGTTGTTTGCTAGATATCCTCATTCTATACCTAAAGAGGAAAAGATGGAATTGTTTATTGGCAACTTAACTAATGACATGAGCTATAGGCTTGAACTGCAATATCCCCCTACATTTGAAAAAGTGATTGAAAATGGGCTTAAAATTGAAGAAGCATTGGTCAAAAGATGAGTGATTAAAAATTACAATGAAGGATCAAACAACGCAAATTCCTCAAATCACTATGCAAAAAAATAGAAATACTGGAAACAATTATGCTACAACTGACACACAAAATTTGAAACCAGTATTCAATTTGATGGTAACATCTATAAAGAATAATCAAAATGATAACCAGAACATCAATCAAGGTACCACCCAAAACACCAATCTAAACAATGGATAATTTCGACCACCATCATATCAAAGACAATCCAATCGATGGAAATTTACACCATTGGGACAAACACTGGAATCAACGATGAGAGAGCTTATTGCAAATAGAATTATTACCCTACCAAAAGCAAGAAATTGGGAGCCAAAAGTAAAACCATCTTGGTGGAATGATGCTGACTATTGTAACTTTCATAAAAATAAAGGGCATAAAATGAATGATTGTATGCAATTGAAGCATCTAATACAAGATTTGATTGGCAACAAGAAGGTATTTGTCGAAGGACATCAAACAAACAAAAATCACAATGCATTTACAAATCCTTTACCCAATTATGAAAAGGGAGAGTCTTCTTCAAACAGTAAAGGAAAAAGTGTAAACTACATTTATGACAACACCATTCATTGCATTTCCGAGGTTGAGAAAAATAACGTCATTGATAATCAAATAGATAACATTGGCATTAATGACATTGTATCCCTGAAGGTTATCCCAAACATAAACACATCTGACAACCAAGTCAATGTCATAAAAATTAGGGAAAGACAAGACCATCAACCAATCAATGTAATGACGAGGGGGCAATCCAAAGTGATACTAAAAGGAGTTACACCTAAAACCACTACTACCCCTTCAAATAAATATAGCATAGTCGATCAACTACAGAAGATATCAGCACAAATATCCATACTAGAACTCCTCAAAATTTCACCATCACATAAGGATGCTTTAGAACAGGTTTGTGTGGTCACCATGGTACCCAAAAATCTACATGTCTATCAATTTCAAGCTATGGTGGGACATTTGACCATGCCTCATTATCTGTCATTCTCTAAACAAGATGATGTGTCACTTAATCATCCAATCAATGCGACCCTTCATATAGAAGTTTTAATCCATAAACACCGTGTCAAACATGTCTTAAAAGATGGTGGAGTTGGATTAAACATTTGTACTTTAAAACTGATTCATGCACTAGGTTATTCTGACAATGTTATTGATGCAAGAAGAAAGATCACAATAAAAGCCTATGATGAAGAAGAGAGATCTTCCAAGGGGTTGATTGTGTTACAAATTCAAGTCAGACCAATTGTCAAGAATATAGTTTTCCAAGTGTTAGAAAAGGAGCTAACATATAATATACTCTTGGGACGTCCATGGATTCACAAAATGTAGGAAGTACCTTCAACCTATCGTCAGTGTTTAAAATTTATTGTCAATGGACAAGAAGTCACTATTTAAGCTGACTACAATAATCCCTAGACTTGTAACATGCTTAAAGCAACTCAAGACACTTTGGTGCCCCATAATAGAGAAGCAAACACTTCTAGTTCATCCAGGGTGAAAAGCAACTAAATTTTATATCCAAATGGGTTGAGAAAAAGGACCAGCCAAAGGAAACAGTTGTTGTTGACCCCACTTCATCAAGCAATGAAGATCCACTAAATACTTTATCACAACAATTCAAAAACAAGATCTAGTTAAAAGACAAGGGCTTGGGAGAATATTCCATTGAGAAATATTTGTCTTTTACAATTGTTGCCATCTCCAAAATCATATGGAAAACCCTCAACAAAAACACAACAATCATCACAACCTACCATAGTTCTGGATGAAAGGTTGTAAAAGTAGCTACTCTAGAAGATGAATTGAAAGACAAGGCCATTCTCAATTGGCTCTACAAAGACGAAAAAGCATCAACATCAGCAAATATCAGCATAAAGAAAGATCAGTATGGAAAAGGGAAAGAAATATTAGAGAAAATGGGCTATGACGAATAGGGACCTATTAGAAAAAGAAAAGATGGCATTATAGAACCCATTCAACCTCTCACACTTCAACCTAAAGACAAAACAGGACTAGGTTATATAGGAGAAACAAAAGAAGAAACCACTCATGAAGTTGTTGAAAGGATCTTTCAAATGAGAGATAGCTCTGAAACGGATTCTAATGAGTATGAATGGGATTATTTATCAAAAATATCATACAAAGACATATAGGTTGATGTTATAAAATATTATACACCCACACATAAGGAGGGACAAAGTTCAAGGATTAGACCCCTTGTATTTGGATCACAAAATATAAATGACTCAAGTGAGGATGAACAGACATCAAGTGAAATAGATGACTTGGAGGAGAGTAATATCATAGACCTTGGCATCACCACTGACAACTTTGACAACATGGCTATTGGAACCCTCACTGCCATCAATCTTACACAATTTGATGACTTTTTACCTTTAATGCATCCTGAACTTATTAATTGGGAACCAATTGAACCTATTGATATACCAATCTTTACAAATGATGATGCCATCACAAATTTTCTTTGTAGTGACATGCCTGACACAAGTTCTACTCATAAGGCTCATAACGATACTTCCAATCAGAAGGTGCCAAATCTTCCAGTTGCAAAATTGAAAATAGGAATAATAGATCTAATGGTGAAAACCATTCAATGGCAGCATTAGATCTTGAAAAAATAAAAATAAAGAATGCATCTAACAGTGAAAACCTCTTTGAGGCACTAAAAGATGGGAGATTTGACACCCTTCTAGAGCATTATCATGAAAGATCATTATTACCAGTGGAGCCTACATAGTGCATCATTCTTAGCACAACAAAAAAGGCAAAAAATCTACATCTAGTAGCATCTATGATAGAATAAGAGAAGCCTGAATTCACCAAATTCTTTGAAGAGAGGCATATCAACTTTTCTTGGTCTTACTTTGATATGCCATGGTTAGATCCAGATCTTCTGATGCATCATCTATCTCTACCATCTAGAATCAAACATGTCAAGCAAAAACTAAGGAAAATGCATCCCCACATCGCCTTGATGGTAAAGACTGAGCTGAAAAAGTTGTTAGATGCATGATTCATCAGGTCTATCGATTATGCTAAGAGGATTTCAAATATTGTACCTGTATCTAAACTTGATAATAGTATCAGAATATGCACAGATTTCAGGGATCTAAATAAGGCATGTCCAAAGGAAGATTTTCCTTTACCAAGCATTGACATTATTGTAGATTTAATAGCAAGACATGTTATGTTGTCATTAATGGATGGCTTCTCAAGGTACAACCAAACCAAGATAGCACCCCAAGATCAGGAAAAGACAACATTCACCTATTCTTGGGGCACACTCTATTGGAATGTCATGCCCTTTGGGTTGAAAAATCCAAATGCAACATATCAGTGGGCAATGACCACTATTTTCCATGACATGATGCATACTTTTATGAAAGATTACGTGGATGATATATTACAAAAGTTATATACTAGAGAAGGACATCTGGAGATTTTGGGAAAAATATTTACTAGATTGGAGAAGTTCAATGTTAGATTAAACCCTAAGAAATGTGTGTTTGGTGTCACATTAGCAAAGCTCCTCGGATAAATTGTTTTAGAAAAAGGTATTGAAGTGGATCTAGCTAAGGTCAAAGCAATAATGGAAATTCTACCACCAAGGAATATCAATCAACTACGGTCTCTACAAGGCAGGATACAATCAATCAGGAGATTTATCTCCCAATTAGTAGACAAAAGTCATCCATTCAATCATCTACTACATAAGAATGTATCTTTCAAGTGGGATCAAGAATGTGAAACAACTTTCAATCAAATAAAGCAATATTTGATGTCGCCTCCCATACTCATGCCACCTACACATGAGAGACCATTGTTACTATACATTGCAACAATAGAAATTTCTTTAGGAGCTCTATTAGCATAGAAAGATCTTGAGGGAAAGGAACAAGCTATTTATTATATCGGCAGGACTCTGAACGATTATGAGATAAATTACACCTTCATCAAGAAAGATTGTTTGGCAGTGGTATTTGCAACCCAACAATTACGACATTACATGTTAACCCACATAGTTATACTCATAGCAAAGATTGATCCATTAAAATACCTACTCAGAAGGTTAGGTGATAGTTGATCAATTAGTTGAAGCTCTGTTACCAAATAATCATCCAATGAGCATTGAATTTCGTAATGCAGACATTCTTATTGTAACACAACATTTGAGGCTTTATTTTGATGGGTCGTACACACAATGTGGGTCTAGTGTGGGAATTCTATTTGTTACACCTCAAGGACACACCATCCAAAAGTACTATAGACTCATGTTTCCATGTACCAATAATGTAGCTGAATATGAGGCATTAATTATTGCCATCAAAGTGGAAATTGAATGGAAAATCATAGAAATACAAGTGTATGGGGACACATAACTAGTCATCTATCAGGTAAATGACGAGTATCAGACAAAAGATGAAAAGCTCGTGCCATATAAGAAAATGATAGATCTCAAAAATTACTTTGTGGATATCAAGTTTTAACAAATTCCAAGGGAAAAAACAAAGCTGCAGATGCTATGGCAACAATTGCTTCTCTCTTGTAGTTACCAAAAAGATGAGGTTGTTATGAGTTTATGGTAGAACAAGTGTCTAACCCTGCTTATGATAATCTAGATTCTCAAACCATATGACAAATAGTCGACATTGAATCCTCAATCTATAGAAAGACCTATGAAGGTATTTGTGGAACTCATTCAAGGGGACTAACCCTAGCAAAGAAACTCCTCCATTTGGGATATTATTGGAAAAACATGAAGGATTCCTTTCAGTTTGTTAAGAAATTCCAAAAGTGTCAGCTCCATGGTAATTTAATCCATGCACTAGCACAAGAATTGCAACCATTTACATCAACATGGCCCTTTTGTCAATGGGGACTGGACATGGTAGGAAAGATAAATCCATCTTCATCCAATGGGAATAAATTTATAATCACGACAACATAGTACTTTACAAAATGGATAGAAGCGGTTCCTTTAACAAAAATCACTAGAAAACAAATCTCATCTTTCATTCTGAATTACCTCATCTATCGGTATGGCATACCTCAGTCCATTGTAACAGACAATGGTAGACCTTTTAAGAACTAGGATGTCCAGGAATTGTGTGAAATATTTCATATCCAACATCATTTCTCAACACCATACTATCCTCAAGGAAATGGCCAAGTAGAGGCCTCAAATAAGACAATTTTGAAAATTCTAAAGAAAACGGTTAACGATGTTGGACGTGATTGGAATGTTCAATTAAATCCTTCTCTTTGAGCATACAAAACGGGCATCAGAACACCTATAGGAGCTACACCATATTCCTTGGTCTATGGATTAGAGGCCATCTTATCTATTGAGGTGGAAATACCATCACTATGGGTTTCACTGAAGGGTATCACACTAACTCATTTGACTACAAAATCCGATGAAAATGTCCGACGAAATATGTATAATTTGATGTATCATCGGGTGCTTGTGAAATTTGATGTCTAATTTTCAAATTTTTGAAAGTTTATCCCCGATGTTCATTGAAATTTTGATGAACCTGGGTTTCATCGAAATGTCAACTATCAGTTTCGTCGAAATTTTGACAAACATGAAAAATAGAAAAAAATAAAATTGTGGCTGACATAAAGAAAAGTGAGTTCACGCCTAATTTATTGCGATAGTGTTTTGCTCTACTTGAGACAGTTTGTGCAGAACTAAGGATGATTTTCTTGGGAAAATTTAGAAAAAAATCAAGAAGATATCACCAGGTTGAGGGTAGTCATTTTCTTTTTACATAATTCAATTGTGAAGTCAGATTTGTAGTTCCAGGTTTGAAAATCATATTTTAAAGCAACATTTCATCAGGTTTCATTTTT
>VDFB02274056.1:19010-30860 GCA_007258455.2 Sequoia sempervirens
TATAGAGTTATTTAATGATATGTTGCATTTATTGTTCTAGGATAGCATCCAATAATTGCATTTACATTTACATTTAAAAATACATATACATTCATACATACATACATACATACATATGTGTGTGTGTGTGTGTGTGTGTGTGTGTGTGTGTGTGTGTATCATTTATATCCAGTATTCAAAAACAACCCATTAGGTCTGCACATGGATAAAAATTTATAAAAACAGATCTCCCATACATGTTTTGTTGAAACCTAGGCTTGAACCTCTCATTTCACATGCTTTTCTTCACAAAACTCTTGAGGATAGCAGCTATACCTTCTTTATTTCTCATCCTACACCCTATTTATGCATCCTACAATTAAAATAGTATCCATGGGGCCTCTTACAAAAGCTATAGTAATCATAAAAAGTGGAAGAGCCCCTTTATATCATGTTTGGACTACAAAACCCTCAAAAACAGGGTAACTGGGCTGTATGCAAAGAATTGAAGCTTTCTAACTCAAATCAATGCTTTAAGCCCTCAAATCAGATTCAAATAAAAGCTAACACATATCTTCATGACCTGGAATTGATATCACATCAAAATATGGCTGCATGTGACCGTACAGTGCTACATAACAAGAAAAATACATAAATTTTGAAGAAAAACATAGATTTTCGAATTTTAAGAGCTTGTATTTTAAATCCACAACCATCAACAACCATTACAATGATCACTTTATGCATTTTAAAGGCCTTTATATGTCAAACACTGAACAACCACCTCTACAACTGACTTATTAATCTTTTATGGTCACACGAAACATAAAACACACTAATTTCAAAGTTGTTAACATCACTATTGAAATGTTTTAATTTTTTGACCTTTCAAACATTAAAAAGTACATCATTAAATTAATTATGTAATGGCATAAAAGTTAAAAAAATCATTAATTAATTATGTAACCACATAAGTCAAATATAATTCTATCAAGAAATTAATATCAAATAGATAATATAATCACATAACTTATACATTTCAATGTCATTGATCTTCTTCTTCATTCAACTCTTTGTCTGTACATCATCTGATCCAGATTCGACATTGTAAGGATTGGTCATATCATTATCATTGTCATTGATATTAGTTTTGATAATGTCATCATCCACACGGATATCATCTTCATGAACATTAACTCCTACATCATCATGATCTAGTTCCTCCTCTTCAACATCTTCGTCAGAGACATCATCAACTAACTGTTGGTCCTGATCATCATCTACATCATCTTCTAGTTCTTTGGTATCTTCTTCTTCCACCACATTATACTTTACCGGCCTTCCTCTTGGATTATGTCTAACAACAAATTACCAACCTGATTTACCTGGAGCCTCTAAGTAAAATACCTGCTCACATTGGCTTGGAAGAACATAGGACTCATTTCCAGCTCGCTTGATCAACCTTGTATTAACCATGGTAAATATATTATCATGTTCAATAATAGTTCTCTCAGGATCATTTTTATTCAATCATAGCCTATACCATAGGACGATGAACAAAATTAATCTGAAGGACTTAAAGTCACACTCAAGTATATCATCCAAAATCTCATAGTATCAATTTTTTAAGACTTCTGGATGTATGTCGCTTCTAGATGAAACATTAGTCACCTGAAAGACTACAATTATACCAGAATCACAAGTTTTCTTCATGTCATCCAAAATTTTGATTTGAAATTTATGACCATTGCACCACATAGCCTTGTGGCGTTTCAATTGCAATATATAAAACATGTAAAAATTATTGCAATATCGTTAGTTGATAAACATATTTATTCTTGGCCGAATGTATGCAAAGAAAACAATCTCAACATATATATACATCAATATAATTGAAAATAATTAAATAATATGGGTGATTAATATATTTATGTGTACTTATTTATCTCTTAAACCATATGCTAAATCAATTTCCCTTTGTGTAACATTGGAATCTCCATTACAATGAGCTTCTTTAACCAATGAAGCCACACCTTCCCATGATAATGCGCGACTAGATTGTTGACATCGTTCAATCCATACTGTCATCCAATCAAGACTGTTGGTGACATAAAATGTAGTGCATCCTACTCTCGACCAACTGTATCAAAAAAATTTAAAATTCACAAATGACGTATAATTAGTTAAATACCATAGTATACGACCTTAATTTATAATTGATGTATATTGAAGATTAAAAATTAAATAAGTACATAATACATAAAAACCATATGTAAAATGTATTCCAATTAATCTCCATGACCATCTTATAATTACCTCTCACTTTCCTCAATCTACCTTTCCCCATCAGGTACTTTCGTTCGAATTTGTTAATGGAGTTGGGATCCAAAATGCGATCTACATGGATCTTTGTTGCAAACTTAGGAAGATATTCACTAATGTACACCATGGTCTGGTATACCATATACCCCTCCACCATAGAACCCTCAAGATGTGCTCTTTGTCTAACCAAAGCCTTCAAAAATTTCATGTGCCCCTCAACAATCCATATTGACCTTGAGTGTACAAGTCCACACAATTCAATCTTGTCAACCTAGTGTATGAGGTAGTTTTCTTGTGCATTGAAAAATGTCGAAGGTAGACACTTTTGCATTTCACACATTAGACGAGGAATTTTTCTCTTCCAATAATTTATATCTTCTTTATGGATTTCTTTAGATGATAGCCATCTACAAGTGATTCAAGGCACAAATATATTAACAAGATTTAACAAAAATATATAGTATATTACATAACAAGTAAAAAAAATGGCAATTATAAGATGTATACAACGAATTGAACAAATCTCGCTACTTACCTCATGTATTTTCCAAGATCATATATAGCTTGTTTGACATTGTTGTCAAAGTTGTCCGAGAGAGATAGAGGTAGAATGTACTGCAACAATTATAAAATGATCTTTTCATTATTTTTCTAAAAGTAGTAAACACAATACATTGAAAAGTACATGCATTATATAAGTGTATATAATATACCAAAATAATTACCTTAATGAAGGTATGCCAATCATGTATTTTCATCCCTGACACAAATTCACCTTTCTTTATTATTATATTGTTTATGTTCACAACAAATCCTGTGGGAAATCGAATTTTTCGTATGACTTATTTTATAGAATTGCTTTGTTGATCTGTTAATAACCAAGGAAGGGAAATTATATTAATTTGGTCTCCATCGCTGTTCATAGTAGGGCAACTTGCTAAATTGTCTGGGATAACTTTTCAGTCCCTGTGGAAGCTGGCCATTAATGCCTTGACGACCTTCATGAAGCATATAAGTTAAACAAATTAACAACGACAATCATTTTCAATTACAACATAAGTAAACACAACACAATGTAAAAATATAAATTCAAAACATATCATATATGATAGATAAACAATTTGATCCAATGTATAAACTTGATGATTAATTCTATTATATTCCAACTTCCATAGGCAAGGTGTCATTCTTCGTGGTTTTGATGTAGTCTCCTCTTTCCCATTGAAAAGATGTTTTTTAGTAGTTCGATACTTATGATTTATATGGAGGAAGTGCCTATACTTATCAAACACCTACTTTCCTAAACTTGTTGAACGACGAGATTTCATCTTTGGACTACAAATTGGACATGCAAATTTTCCCTTTATTTGAAGACAGGTGCAAGATCATATATAATTGGAACTAATATGTCAATTTTTATAAATATATATAATGAATAGCTTATTTTAAAAACATGCATGATATCTACTTCATCAAATTAAATATTGTTAAAGTGCAGTCGAATGTTATAACATACCACAAAATGTGTTAGCCCTAGGGCATCATGAATTGTCCATACAAGCATTGCATGGAATTGAAATTGTCTTTGTCCTATTGGTCTAGAGACATCATACATAGTGATGCCATTCCATAACTTTAGTAACTCATCGATAAGAGGCTCGATATATACATTCATATCTTTAACTTGGTACTTACCTACTTGAATGAACATAAACATTACATAATTATTATAACTATTTTACTGCAATATATATAAATTAATGTACATGACTATTGAATGAAAAAAATATAACTCATTATTCAACAAATAAGACAAATGAGATGCTACTACGTTAAATAAAATTGATGTAAACAAATACTTAGAACAATCATTGACAACATTATGTGCTCCCTCTTTATTGACATCCATGGAGGAATGTTATTGTTGATAACAAAAATAGGCCACACTGAGTAAATAGATCTCAGCTCTCCAAATGGATTGACACCATCCGCTCCCAATGAAAGCCTGAGATTATGAGGTTCTTCTTTAAAGTGTGGCCATTTTTCCTCCATGTCCCTAAATGTAGAACCATCCATAGGCATTCGAAGAATGTCATCTCCACTTCTATTCGATGCATGGTAATCCATAAATTGTGCTAAGCTTTCACACCTAAATAATCATTGCATACGTGGAATAATGGGAATATAACGAAGAACCTTGTGAGGCACCTTTTTTGTTAGTTGATCTATTCGATATCTACTGATATGACATTCCAAGAATTATGTTACAAATTCCTATTGTTTATGATATATAATATGATCATTAGGACATGCATCTATTGCTTGATACTCCATTATAATATCTTTCATAATGGTAGAGAAATCTCGGTATGAGCGAGGTAAAATATTTGATGGTGGTAACAAAAATTCACCAATCAATCTACAAA
Organism: Sequoia sempervirens; assembly: GCA_007258455.2. Classification (NCBI taxonomy): domain Eukaryota; kingdom Viridiplantae; phylum Streptophyta; class Pinopsida; order Cupressales; family Cupressaceae; genus Sequoia; species Sequoia sempervirens. Next base: position 23,738 of record VDFB02274056.1, read on the forward strand.
AAATAATAATTTGTTAATATAAAGAATATTAATGGTACATATTTCATCCTTTATTTACTAGTGATGAAATAACAACAATTAAAATAGATGAAAAAAGATGATATATATGACATACCTTAACATCCATGAGATTGCTATATTTGATAAACCATTCATAATCTTCAAATTCAAAAACAATAATACAACAGAGAGAAGAGTTGTTTGGGAGCCTTCATAAAAGGGCTCAGAAGCCTTCTCAAGTATAGGTAAATCATGAACATCATCAAATTCATCTTGATCATCATGATCAGCTCTACCATTAAATGTGTCATGGATCAATGTATTCATACCATCATCTTCAACTATGTTTTCTGGCACATGATCATCTTCTTCCATAGGATCATTAACTTCATCTTCGATATTTACAACTCCATGTTCGTCTGCTTGCAAAACCACATTCTCCAGGCCGTGATAATCCATATCATCTGGCCTAGGACACCCCACTTTTATAATAATGATAGACACAAATAAACCATGGTCATGATCAAGTGATTATATATATATATATAATGTTAAAACAATATAAATATTTACAAATTCAATCAATATAAACACATATAATGAACAACTTACCAATGGACGATAATCATGCCCCCCTTCAACGTGACCATGTTGCCTACAATGTTTCTTAGCTGTTGTGATTAAAAGTTGTCTCGTCTTTAAGCCCTTGCAATTATTGCAAGGACAATAACATTTCCCATCACCCTGTCTTTGCAATCTAGCCCACAATCTATCAAGTGTCTCTTCATTTTGTTCTGGACTAATATTATCTGACATGATTTTTCTTTACTAAGCTTGACTATTTAGATCTTCAAAAAATATCAAACTCACACTCCAATAATTTTTATTCATAGACAAGTAATAAAATCTAATAATTCTGATATTTCACACCAAAAAATTTTGGCATGCAACCACCCCTGCAAAAGAGAAGATAGTTTGAAGTTAATAACCCCAAACAACACTTTAAAATGCTAATTCCAAAACTTATTAAATTCTAATTTTACTATGATTTCCAACTGTTAAGACTCCTAAAATCAAAATATTGAACTTGATCACAAACTTCCTACAACGATGGAGGTAGCGAGCTAGTAAGAGCAAGTGACCCATTCCTAAGGAGCAACAAAATCATCATTGCTAATGTCAATAAAGATTTATCCTTTTAGTTAAAGATGCAATGTGTCACTTCTTATGACAAGCTTATCCCTAGGACCCTCAACATTGAGAGAGCCCTAATCGCACAAGGAAGCACACACTAGTAGAATTTGAAAATAAATGACTAGGTGACTAAAATTTTAGTCACAACAACTAAAATGACTAAATTCTACTCATTTTTTGCAACTCAACTATAAATGAGTAAATAAATTACTAGTTTGGTCATTGATTAAAAATTATTTAGTCACACAAATAAAAATGACTAAATAGTTAGTCATTTATTTATTCACAATCCATTTGAATAAATCATTTAAGGAATCAAGAATATAGCCCAAAAAAATACTCTAAAAATTTAATAAACATACCCTAAAACTTTTGTCAAAATCTTATTTTTAGGCGTAGCCCACCAAAATGGAGTTTTCATTTTAATAAACATAATCTAAAACCTTCGTCAAAAAATTATTTTCAAGCATAGACTGCCAAAATGGAGAAGTGTTTCCGTAAAGAATGACAGAGAACGATGAGGAGATGTGCATGAAAGGAGGCATATGATTCATTGCTGCTTATCTCATTCCTGCTCTGCTCAACAAATCTTACATTGTTCCCGCTACTATTTGTAATCTAGGTATTTACTTGACATATATTTGCATAATCTCAAATTCCTTCAGAGGCTTTTGAAGTATCAATGTATCCTATATATGGTTTAGAATGATTTATTTTAATTAAAAAAATAAATAAATGATGTAGTTCCATGTAATTAGATAATGTGGAGATCTCCTAAATCTGCCCTAGAACACTATCCTCTTTGGCACTATATTCATTAATCCAACTACTAGGGTTTTGCAGGTGACATATTTAATATCTTCATGACCATGGCTTTTTAATAGATCTTAGTCTTTGCTTTAATCCTTTTCATTATAACCCTTGAGTTCCATAGTCCACCTTCAATCTCTTCTAAGAATGGTGTCTTAAGCTAGACTGCATAGTATGCATATAAAGCAAGTCCTTCATACCTGCAATTGTTCCAAACCACCACTCACTACCTTGCTTAAAATGTTGCCTCCATAAGCACAATAGCATGTTTTAAAATCATGGTTGTCAGTGATTGACCATTAAGGTCACCACTTTCATCATAAAGATACAATGAGATTTTTGTCTTCAAACTCAAGGCATTATGCAAGATAACATTGTGAATTGTTTGTTGTGTACGATTTTATTTTCTTGCACATTTACTACTTTGGTAACTTCCTTTAAGACTAGGTATTGCACCTTTAGCTACAATCTCAAATAGCTCACTCACTATCACTTGAAGATTCCTTTCATGAGCATCTTTCTATAAAATCAAACTATGCCCTATAGACTACCTACTTACTACAGGGGACTCATTGTTTCATGGTATTGTAGTTCTTAAGATCCTTCAACCTTGTTGACACTACTTCATAGTCCACAAGGTATTATTCACTATTCTCCCATCTTTGATGAGTCTCAAAACACTGCTCAAACATGCAATCCACTACCTCCATTATACATTAATGGCTAAGAAGAAAAATTGAACCTATGATTACCACTATTACTTCATTTGGAAATTCATTCCTTGATTGCATTTGCCTTGTCTAACACTGCCAAAAGCATTTGAAAAACCCTTAAAGTCAGTAAGGGGGTAAGGAAACTCACTGTTAAAATCTCCACTTTACTATGCAAAGTTTGAGCTTTATTATCTTGTCACTTCTCAGCCTCTTTTTGACTGTCACATCTCAAGTGACTGTCATTATTCTTACCGTAGATTGCATTTACAAATGTCACTAAGTTACATAGTGTGCTTGTTATTGGCTACAATCTTTAGATTGCAAGATTTTGTTATTACCTACAATGTCTCAATCTTTTTGGTATTGCAACCTCACTAATCTGCTATAGTTATTGTTTATGTTTCTATGGAGTCCTAGGGTTTGTATCCTAATCATGCTCTTACCAATGCTTATGTTGGTATTAAAAAAAACCTTAAATCTTGGGTCAGAAAATTAGTTGTCTTGACAAAGTTGTGGTATGATCTTGGATTGTATCCTAGATTGTGTGGGAAGCTTGTGTTTGATCATTAAGGTATGTAAACCTGATCAGGGAAATGTATCTAGGTAGATATCATGGGTCTTGCTTTAATACTTTCCATATTGGTTATTAGCAGATCACATTATTATAGTTTGCGGTAACCCAAGATTGCATTCAAGTATGTAACAAATTTGGTTTGTAGTTTAAGCTATACACTTTTAAGTAACATTCATAAGGTTTAGAAAATCTTGATCAATCTCTAGAATAGCCCATTAAACATGGGTTGTGCTTGAATGCACACTACATAATTAATATAACACAACCACTCTGCATATCAACTAGAGTTATAGGCTCTTTATTGCAGCAAGAGGTAATCACTCTTCGATCATGCTATAATTACATCCTAACTTGTTAAACTTGAGACAACCTAAATGCACCCAATGATGATTGACACCTACATTATACAACCTGAATTAACTACATTATATGAGTGCCTCCATTTCTATCACAACATAGCCACATTAAACTTGGGTCACACATGAATGCATCCTATATTTGTTATAGTAGAACAATTGTGCCACATGACCAATAGAGTTATGGATCACATAATTACAGTCACAAGAATATGTTCCTTGGTTGTGATCTTATGGTGATTCCACACAACAAAATCTAGACATGAAATTCTCAAAACCCTAAACCTCTAAAAATGAAACCTGATGAAATGTTGCTTTAAAATATGATTTTCAAACCTGGAACTACAAATCTGACTTCACAATTGAATTATGTAAAAAGAAAATGACTACCCTCAACCTGGTGATATCTTCTTGATTTTTTTCTAAATTTTCCCAAGAAAATCATCCTTAGTTCTGCACAAACTGTCTCAAGTAGAGCAAAACACTATCGCAATAAATTAGGCGTGAACTCACTTTTCTTTATGTCAGCCACAATTTTATTTTTTTCTATTTTTCATGTTTGTCAAAATTTCGACGAAACTGATAGTTGACATTTCGATGAAACCCAGGTTCATCAAAATTTCAATGAACATCGGGGATAAACTTTCAAAAATTTGAAAATTAGACATCAAATTTCACAAGCACCCGATGATACATCAAATTATACATATTTCGTCGGACATTTTCATCGGATTTTGTAGTCAAATGAGTTAGTGTGATACCCTTCAGTGAAACCCATAGTGATGGTATTTCCACCTCAATAGATAAGATGGCCTCTAATCCATAGACCAAGGAATATGGTGTAGCTCCTATAGGTGTTCTGATGCCCGTTTTGTATGCTCAAAGAGAAGGATTTAATTGAACATTCCAATCACGTCCAACATCGTTAACCGTTTTCTTTAGAATTTTCAAAATTGTCTTATTTGAGGCCTCTACTTGGCCATTTCCTTGAGGATAGTATGGTGTTGAGAAATGATGTTGGATATGAAATATTTCACACAATTCCTGGACATCCTAGTTCTTAAAAGGTCTACCATTGTCTGTTACAATGGACTGAGGTATGCCATACCGATAGATGAGGTAATTCAGAATGAAAGATGAGATTTGTTTTCTAGTGATTTTTGTTAAAGGAACCGCTTCTATCCATTTTGTAAAGTACTATGTTGTCGTGATTATAAATTTATTCCCATTGGATGAAGATGGATTTATCTTTCCTACCATGTCCAGTCCCCATTGACAAAAGGGCCATGTTGATGTAAATGGTTGCAATTCTTGTGCTAGTGCATGGATTAAATTACCATGGAGCTGACACTTTTGGAATTTCTTAACAAACTGAAAGGAATCCTTCATGTTTTTCCAATAATATCCCAAATGGAGGAGTTTCTTCACTAGGGTTAGTCCCCTTGAATGAGTTCCACAAATACCTTCATAGGTCTTTCTATAGATTGAGGATTCAATGTCAACTATTTGTCATATGGTTTGAGAATCTAGATTATCATAAGCAGGGTTAAACACTTGTTCTACCATAAACTCATAACAACCTCATCTTTTTGGTAACTACAAGAGAGAAGCAATTGTTGCCATAGCATCTGCAGCTTTGTTTTTTCCCTTGGAATTTGTTAAAACTTGATATCCACAAAGTAATTTTTGAGATCTATCATTTTCTTATATGGCACGAGCTTTTCATCTTTTGTCTGATACTCGTCATTTACCTGATAGATGACTAGTTATGTGTCCCCATACACTTGTATTTCTATGATTTTCCATTCAATTTCCACTTTGATGGCAATAATTAATGCCTCATATTCAGCTACATTATTGGTACATGGAAACATGAGTCTATAGTACTTTTGGATGGTGTGTCCTTGAGGTGTAACAAATAGAATTCCCACACTAGACCCACATTGTGTGTACGACCCATCAAAATAAAGCCTCAAATGTTGTGTTACAATAAGAATGTCTGCATTACGAAATTCAATGCTCATTGGATGATTATTTGGTAACAGAGCTTCAACTAATTGATCAACTATCACCTAACCTTCTGAGTAGGTATTTTAATGGATCAATCTTTGCTATGAGTATAACTATGTGGGTTAACATGTAATGTCGTAATTGTTGGGTTGCAAATACCACTGCCAAACAATCTTTCTTGATGAAGGTGTAATTTATCTCATAATCGTTCAGAGTCCTGCCGATATAATAAATAGCTTGTTCCTTTCCCTCAAGATCTTTCTATGCTAATAGAGCTCCTAAAGAAATTTCTATTGTTGCAATGTATAGTAACAATGGTCTCTCATGTGTAGGTGGCATGAGTATGGGAGGCGACATCAAATATTGCTTTATTTGATTGAAAGTTGTTTCACATTCTTGATCCCACTTGAAAGATACATTCTTATGTAGTAGATGATTGAATGGATGACTTTTGTCTACTAATTGGGAGATAAATCTCCTGATTGATTGTATCCTGCCTTGTAGAGACCGTAGTTGATTGATATTCCTTGGTGGTAGAATTTCCATTATTGCTTTGACCTTAGCTAGATCCACTTCAATACCTTTTTCTAAAACAATTTATCCGAGGAGCTTTGCTAATGTGACACCAAACACACATTTCTTAGGGTTTAATCTAACATTGAACTTCTCCAATCTAGTAAATATTTTTCCCAAAATCTCCAGATGTCCTTCTCTAGTATATAACTTTTGTAATATATCATCCACGTAATCTTTCATAAAAGTATGCATCATGTCATGGAAAATAGTGGTCATTGCCCACTGATATGTTGCATTTGGATTTTTCAACCCAAAGGGCATGACATTCCAATAGAGTGTGCCCCAAGAATAGGTGAATGTTGTCTTTTCCTGATCTTGGGGTGCTATCTTGGTTTGGTTGTACCTTGAGAAGCCATCCATTAATGACAACATAACATGTCTTGCTATTAAATCTACAATAATGTCAATGCTTGGTAAAGGAAAATCTTCCTTTGGACATGCCTTATTTAGATCCCTGAAATCTGTGCATATTCTGATACTATTATCAAGTTTAGATACAGGTACAATATTTGAAATCCTCTTAGCATAATCGATAGACCTGATGAATCATGCATCTAACAACTTTTTCAGCTCAGTCTTTACCATCAAGGCGATGTGGGGATGCATTTTCCTTAGTTTTTGCTTGACATGTTTGATTCTAGATGGTAGAGATAGATGATGCATCAGAAGATCTGGATCTAACCATGGCATATCAAAGTAAGACCAAGAAAAGTTGATATGCCTCTCTTCAAAGAATTTGGTGAATTCAGGCTTCTCTTATTCTATCATAGATGCTACTAGATGTAGATTTTTTGCCTTTTTTGTTGTGCTAAGAATGATGCACTATGTAGGCTCCACTGGTAATAATGATCTTTCATGATAATGCTCTAGAAGGGTGTCAAATCTCCCAT